>CATIWQ010880109.1:0-37097 GCA_949673415.1 Euphorbia schlechtendalii | reverse complement strand
GTTGTTAGGGAAGTTGTTACAGATTTTAGTATAAATACCTATTAATGTACTGAATCAGATCAATCAATGAATAATAATCAAATTACTTTCTCTCACTCATCTATTTCTCTTCCGATCTATACTCTCTCTACTTCTTCTTCTCCTCTAATCTCTCATTCTGCTTCTTTCTTCTCTCTAATCTATCTCTCTCTTCTAATATTCTAGTTCAGGTCTTGAACCTGACAATTGATATCAGAGCTATTTGATTCTTGGCTTATTTTCACTCAAAAAAACCAAAAAAAAGGATGTTTTACAACAACAAATGATGGAAACTGTTTTGCAACATTTGGATGCCTTAAGCTCACGATTGGATGAGATTTTGGCTCGAGATGAGGCGCAATTGAAAAGGATGAATGAGCAATGGAAGAAATCTGATGAACAATGAAGCAAGAAGGAACAAGAAATAAAAGAAGAGTATGAAGAAAAAAGAGGAATCAGATTCAAGATGTCAAGTTCAAAGAGGTTCAAAAAGTTGCACACAACCTATTTGATGAAAAGCCTGAAAGGCTTTTGAAGGAAGACCAACTTTGCACGATGTATTTTCCAACATTTTTCAATCTGATTACACGCCAACTTCTCCACAAACCAGTCCACAAGGTAACGCTCCAAATCTTGAGGCTAGAAAAGCGCCAGTTCATGAAATGATTCCTAAGTGTGATTTGCCCATGCCCGATGAAAAACCTGAAAAAGAATTGAAAGAAGAATGCCCCTATGTTCATTCTTTAATCAATGTTTTTCAATCTGAGTATGAGTTGACCGTTCAGACCAAATCACTGGATTATAACAAGCAAATTGAGTTGGAAAAGCAGCTCAAAGGAATGAAGTGTACTGCCTCTATTGCTCTTTCCTTTGTGACAGGAAAGAATGATTGTCAATACTTGTTTCCATTTGACAGGGGAAAGATTTCAACTGCTTTAATTCAAACTACCTTCCCTTATGAGATGAGAGCTGATTATGGTCAAATTTTGTTTACAAAGCCAAAAGATGACGATTGTTTTTTTCTCTTAAATTTCTGTTCACAACCTTCTTCAATTAGGGATTCATCTCAATCTCCACTGGTCAATGGGTCCAAGTCATCTGGATCTAGTGGGATTTCTTCTTTTGACGGTGAAAAAGATCAACCAATCAGTAAAAACATGTTATCGGAAATCAAGCTGGTTGGGATTCAAGCACAAAAGGAACTAAAACTTCCAAGAAATCTTCTACACTGCTTTATGAAGCCACACCTACCTGATTCTGCAAGGAAAGTTTGCTGCAGCATTATCCATGTTGATTTTGCATAGTTGAAAGCTAAACACCTTGAGTCTGATTCCGGATTGATATTTGGGACAAAGTCTGCTGATTTTAACAAGCAAGTTGAGCTGGAGGAGGCGTTTGAAAGAATGATTTGCATTGCTACAAGCCCATCTGCTTTCCGAAATGAAGTAAGGGTAGATGGTGACCACACCTTATACCCATTTGACAGAGGAAAGACAAACACAATTTCAAAGAACCTACTCTTAATAAAGCTGTTTGTGTTTGGGTTCACAACTTCATCAATTTCTCTATCAGGGGATTTCCCTTTTTTCCTATTTGTTGCTGTGATTATTAAACTGGATGGAGTGGAATAAAGTGTAGCTTGACAAAGGATTTTGGTGGACAGAACGTAATTGTTGGATTGCTTATTGGAAGCTGGTTTGTGGCATTTTCCTTGCTTATAGAGCATGTCTTGCTGAAGTTGTTAGAAGAAAAGTATCAATGAAACTTATGGCAAGACAAAGAGAACTAGAGAGCTTTCCATTAAGAGTGATCAAGAGATAAAAACCTACAAGGACCTTGAACACTTTAAGTTCAAAGGGATCACTGAATTAGTCTCATGGATTTTGATTCTTCCACCAGTCTTGAGGACAAGACTGTCTTTAAGGGGGGAGTATTGTTAGGTATAGTTAGTAGAAGCTGATGTGGCAGGTTGTTAGGGAAATTATTATAGATTTTAGTATAAATACCTATTAATGTACTGAATCAGATCAATCAATGAATAATAATCAAATTTCTTTCTCTCACTCATCTATTTCTCTTCCGATCCATACTCTCTCTACTTCTTCTACTTCTTCTTCTTCTTCTTCTTCTTCTTCTTCTTCTTCTTCTTCTCTAATCTCTCATTCTGCTTCTTTCTTCTCTCTAATCTATCTCTCTCTTCTAATATTCTAGTTCAGGTCTTGAACCTAACACATTGGTACTTAATACTTAGTTAGAGGATTAGGGAGGCTAAGTAAACTTAAGGTAGTAATTTTACACAAAAGAAGAAAACAGCATAGCTGCGCCGGCATAACAGAAATTCAAATATTTTTTTTAACTGTCACAACACCTTTTGAGTTCATAATCATACTCTTAATCAAGTTACTGTGAGCAACTTTACTGCAAAATACAGATATGAGAAACTCAAACTCGGCATCAATGTTATACTAACCTCTGCACTTGGCCATCCATTGTTACTGCCAAGCAATGGCAGTCTCCACAAGCTATTTGCCTGATTTTTAAACCATGCAATGCTCTTATTGGCTGAGGTGTGAACAAATCACTAGAATTTCCATGACCCAATCTTCCAAAATCTCCCCTGCAAAAATACATATTTGACATATTATTTGGAATAGAAGTTATATGCAGATCTAAACAATAATTCATAAACCTATTGGATATTTCAAAAGAGGATGCACCTAACCAAAAGTTTCAGAACATGCAATAAAATGTGATATCCTTTTACAATATGTAATGCTGACAGTTAGTCAATAAGTATATAATAACCAACTTGCGCACTCTCAATTAAAGCACAAAGATAAAAAATATGCAGAGAATGGGAATAATATTTAGGAGTTATTCCAATATTCTGAGTAGTTACTATTTGCTTGTCTCTTGGATTATTTTTCCTTTCACTATAAATGTTATTTTGGACTCTATTTTTAGGTGATAAAGAGAAGGTCTCCGTCAGATGACCTAGGAAATAATCATTATCTTATACTATAGGACTTGTTAAGTTTGTTTCATTTTAGGTTTATAAGATCTTACGTTAAAAACTTTCTCCTAAGGCACATATAAATATTTGAAACCCATGAATACAGATAATCCTAGTCTATGCACCAAAGTTCAATCTTTCCTAGTTAGGACACTAAAACCCTTCTCAAGAAGAAAGAGTACACTTCAAGGGATTTGCAAAGGTATGATTTCTGAAATAAATTTAAGATGAGATTGGATAGTTCAAACTCTTAGTACCATAGGACTAATGGGACTCAAAAGGCATGCTAGTTTTCAGAGCCTTAAATACACATCGATCATACGTGACTACAGTTACAAATAAAGTTAGACTCATTCAACCTCACATACTATTAGCTTCCATGAGACAAAATATGCCTTCCCGTGAATAATTATGTCTAATTAGATAAAGAAAGTCGATGTTTAAATTCCCAATTCATTAATCCACCAAACTTCCCAAACAACAAAAAATGTTGCTGAGGATAATTCTGGAGTAGGATATCAGTATATGCATAACAAAAGAAAAGGTGCACAACTCACACAATTTTTTAAGATGGGATATCTCCAGAGACTATCTAAATAATAGGCTGTTTTCCCCCTCCATATCGGATACTTTCCTATAATTGACATTTTGAACCATACTACGGAAGAAAGTTCTTATGCATTCAACAAATATCAATTTGGAATACACAGTTATGCACCAGACACTCGTTCCACAATTCACATCATGGAATGACTTCCAACTGTTCATCAAGTCAGATGTTATTAAGGCTCATTTGCAGATTCATATCACCAATGCCATATGTAATTTACCATAAACAACAAATAAGAAGTATTCTTGGTCATACCTACAGGCTACAACTTTAAGCTTTAGGGTATAAAGGTTCTTTGTCATGGTGTGGAAGCCTCTTTAAACAAGTAATAAAGTTTTAATATCCTAGCAACATTATTCACAATACAAATAAAGAGTGGGCTTGTGTTTGCGCTTGAGGATGTGTCAAGGAGAAACACAACTTTTGGCCTTACCTTCAAACTAAGATATTGGGTTAGATTGCTTTTCTGACATACATTTAACAAGAACATAATGTTCAAAGATTGCAGAAACAGGGATATATACAACTTATCCATATAATTGAAAATTTTTTTAAAGTGATATTTAAATCAAGAACAAGGTAGTACTGATGTTTCAGGTAGATAGTTAGCAATAGCATAATGTAATAATCATGTAACAAACCAATTTTTGTAGACTACATCAACCAAAAGCATATATTTGATTGTCTAAGCTACTTTCTAGCACACAATTGAATCAAAAGAATGCGTGTAGGAGATTAACAGATCTTACAAAAAGAAGCAAAGATGAAAAACAAACCATCCCCAGCTATAAACATCTGTATGAGACTCAGAATAGGCCATTGTATGATCAGCACCACAGGTAACAGATACAATTTCAAGACCAGCTAACATACTCAGTTGAGTTGGAGATGGTCTATCTTCAGCATCACCATGTCCTAACTGCCCATCCTCCCCACGCCCCCAAGAGCAGACCATGTTTCCAGCTGTGGAGTATACAGAAATGGGCTTCTTAACTTATTGGCATGAGTTTCAACAATTTAGCGCACAGAAACCAAAGGCATTATCAAGTTATAAAAATCTTTACTCAAAAGAAAGAAAAGAAAAATAACAAAATAGAATTTTACAGGAGCAGCATACATAATTTAATCCTTTATGAGGATAACATTACAAATGAATTTTACAGTATTTGATAACATTACAGTCTTAAAATTGTATCCTGGTAGCAAATCGACAAATCTGCATATCAAAAGGACAAAATCTGCATATATATATCATTAAGAAACATTTGATTTCTTGTTAGTCAAAACAAAAGTATTCTCTGATCTCCCTCAACCCTCTCTCTCTCTCTCAAACATAAAAATTTATCTCAATTTTATTTATTGTATATTCAAAGAATAAACTAGGGTTTGAGTAAGGACAAACAAATGTTTTCATTTACAAGCAGTCCAAAACAAAGGCATATAATACACTTCATCCTAAGTATTATCAATACTAGTAGAAGTAATAGTACTTTATTCAACATAATTTGTCACTGCAGGTAAACAGGTAAGCAAGAAATCAAACAGCCAAAATGAAATTATTTAAATATATTAAAAAATCCTGAATTTCTTTCATATATGAACATAAATTTTGCCTTTAACATCGAACAGGTATGGACTTATGGTCATGATTGTCTTAACCGCTATCAGGATTCAAAAACAAATATAGACCTCCAAAAGCCAAAGCAAACATGCCAACTCCTATTATTTGAGTTGAACTATGTGGTGATTTATAGAATTGGAACTTTGCTATTAAGTTAAAAACACATTATTAGTTTAATACTTGACGGTGAAAAAAAATAAAGTAAAGATGCTTAACGATACAATCTCTCCATTTATGTAAGATCATAACGAAAGACGCTCCACCTAATGTGCAAAACCATGAAAATGCCATAGAGGATCCATATTCAGGTGTGATAAGCTCAATAATAGTTCTTGAAAGTAATAGATTTTTCTCCATTAAGTGTGCGAGCAAATTTACGTACTGCACGGCAATTACTACTTCATTCAATCAGTTAGGGCTAAATTGTATCTCCCAAACTAAGAAAACACAAATTGAAGGCTTACAGTAGCCTAATGATGCACTTGACCAGCAGAAAATCAGGCAAGAAGCACTCGAAAGCATGAAATACAGCAAAGAAAAATGTGGAAATGTAAAAGCACAGCAAAAGATGAGAATCCAAATCCGAGAACTGAAATGTCACGGAGGCTTACAGAGGAGAGCGACGGAGTGACTAGCGCCAGCAGAAACGAGAAGAACGCGACGAATAGGACCAGTGACTTCGGTAGCTCCATCGTTCGCCATTGCTCCTGATCAGATCGAAAAAGGAAGACGTGACAGCGACAGAAAAAGGAGTGAAAAGCCAACCCCTAGTCTTTTCTCCAGAAGCTATGGAAGAGCAGAATAAACAAGATGAAAGTGAAGTCAAAATAAGTAGGTAAATTAAAGAAGACACTGTTAATAGCGGAGAAATTGACATTAGGAAGATAGAAGGAGCGAATTGAGGTCGGGGCAGGTGAAGAGAATACGGCATTAATGGCGGAAGGGACCCATGGTTTTGACGGATGTGAGTTTTGGCCCGATCATTCACTCTCCACCACATGCTCTTGTACTGAGCCCTGTTTCTGCTTTCTAATTGCTTGTATAGAGTATGCCTTCACTTTGTTGCTACATTTTAACCATGACGTCAGGGAAGTGTCAAATACCACCTAGAATTACTAAGTAACCGATCCGATCAGTGGCAAAGTCGGATTCTGAACATCGATGGGGCACATTTTCAAGACGAAAATAGATAGATGGTAGACCGAAAAAGCAGTTAAGGTAGTAAATTTTTTATACGAAAATGATTGAGTGAACTGATGTAATATTTAATAATGACCGTTAGCAAAAGAGAAATATGATGTGTTAATCGTCAAACCATTTAATGATTTTAAAATTGCCACCTCATATATTTGCAAAAAAATTGCTAAAAATTGTTAATTTAATTAACATTTGTTAATTTTAAAGAATGTTAACATTTCTCAAAGAAAACTAATAAAAATAAAAGAAAAAAAATAAATGGAAATATGATTTTATAAAAGCAAAGAATATAATATGATGTCTCACAAGTTTTGTAATTAGAAAACATTTATGTTGAAAATAGGTCAAAAAAATGCTAAAATTTTATTTAAGGGAGAAAGAAAGATAAATAGATGCAGAAAGAGTGAAAAGAAGGAAAATAAACTATGTCAAATGTATAAGCCCCAATGATGGTAAACCGATAATGATAATGTAATGGATTTATCAATTATCAGTGAGATATGGATGATAGTACGATAATGATACAAGAAGAAAGTTTGTTAGATATTTAATAAATATATCATTCAAAATGTTTCTCATGTATTTTATGTTGAACATTTGATATGAAAAAAAATTATTTGTCCCCAATTCCCTGTCTCCCTTTCAAAAACTACAAATTATCAACTTTTATGGGATAAAAATTGAAAATAACATAAGAGAGAAGTTAATAACCATTAAAGTATAATAAAAATTGACACTTGACAGTTTTTGAATTGGAGACAGATGATTGGGAAACAGATGATTTTTTCTTGTTGAATGATTTCTAAATATATTCATTAATATGTATAGTGTATATAAGATTTTAAAAAAATTGAAACAATATACTAAAAACAAATAAAAGAAAGGAAGAGTAAAAAGTTAAATAAAGTGGAAAATTATTTATTTTACTGAAAAGTGAAACTATTTGTTTATAAAGATTTGAAAATATATATATAAAATATGATATGAAATGAAAAGGAAAAAATAATTAAAAGAGAATATGAGAAAATATAAAAGAGGGGGAAAAAGTGTTGAGGTCATGGATTGAATTGTAAACATCAAAGTTAAGGAACAACAACTGGCGAGGCATTTCCTATTATGTGTTTTAGTATAATGCATATATTATATATGATAAACCGAACACTACTCAATATATATAGAATATTTCAGTGACCAGTGGGGCACGTGCCCCACCTTTGGATCGGATAAACTTAAAAACATGTTCAGTGGTTTGATCGTTTTGTAAAAAGGTTTTTGTGGAATTTTTTTTACAAAAGGGTGCTTGTGGTTTCAAAAGTCAACAAAAAGATGATTTTCAATTTTTAATTATGCCGTGAAAAGGGTGTTCTTGTCTATTTTGAGCTAAAAATTTGTAACTTAGTTAATACAAATACAATGTGCCTTAAATTAGAAGCACAAATATTTTTATTTAATTTAAATGTGATAATAACTTTTAAAAAATCATAATAAAATAAATAATTTTTGAAAATTACTCATATTTTAGTTTATAATTCTTAAATAATATGGTTAAATTATAGTAACGTTGAATTGATTGAAATACCTTTTATAATACTATTATTTTTTATGAAAAAATAATTTTTTCCTCTATTAACTAACTTTTGAAACCGCAAGCAAAATTTTGCAAAAAAAATTCCACAATGACCATTTTAGAAAACGGTCAAATCACAAAGCATGTTTTTTAAGTATACCCTAACTGATATAGCAATTCTAAAACAAATTCAAATTTAGGTATGCGTTCTATCGCCAATAACTTGGCATTCATTGTTAATGACTATAGCATTAGAATGACATTCTAGAATGGATAAAGATTCTCTAAATTGATTAGAGATAAATTTGTAAAATTCCATCAATCTCAACCTTCATCCAGTTTCAATAGTTAATATTGAATATTAGTTATTTGTGGGTCCTCATCGAAATTAAATCTCAACCATTAAAGCTATGAATGGTTAAGGTTGACTGAAATTTACAAATGTACCAAAGTCCTAATTTAGAGAATCATTTTCCTTCTAGAAGCTAATGCAATGGCTTAGGTTTAAACCTAGCTACTGATGTGTGTTTTCTTATCATGTCTGGTTAGTGGTTTGTGCGTTAAAATACCTAGGCCTAAATTTATTGTTTTTTGCTTTGATTGATCAATGTATTGTATGTGATAAGAAATAAAATATAACAAAGTAATAAAATAAATCCGGTTAATATACACTATTAAATTGGTATATGTTGGACCTAGTAAGGGTGAATAACAAGTTAGAGGGAAGGTGAATGACTCTTTTTCGAGTTTTCACTAACTCTAGAGGTTGTGCGGAATGTTAATGAAATAGCATATGATATTGTCACTGAGTAAAACTTATTTTTTAAATTTCCTCCGAGTATGTCCTCTGATGTAGTTTCTTTATTTCAACAATTTATGTATGTAACAAGTTCTAAATGCAACCATTAATAAGTAAAGGGTTTAGAATTGCAAACACAAAGTTTTTATTTTGGTTCAACCTCTGCCTAATCCAATCCTGGGAAACTCTATTCAAACTTTAATTCATTATAGATTCTCCTTTGGGTGGAGAAACAAACCACTACAATTCTATTAATTATAGATTTGAGTACAATCTTCAGAATCCAGCTTTAAGCTTAACCAATAAGTGAATACCATCTTCACAATATCTAGGCTCTGAACTATATCAATACATAGAGTACTGAACTCACAGTGTATCCAAGCTCTCCCACACTAACTTAACAATAAAAATAAAGCTAGTGCTTGCAAGGTAGATTAAAAGAATTTTGAACTTCTAAACTTTGTTTCAATTAGACTCGATTACAAACAGATTTAAAATGGTTGTTTTTGGAGATTGAAATTGAAGCTAGACAACATTGAGAGATAGCTTGAATGCTCTTGAGAATTGATAAAACTTTACCAAGTTCCTTTGTTGGAACTTTGCTCCTTTATATAGGCTTGAATTTTTCTTATTGTACTTGGACTATAACTAATTTCTTGCTATTGTTTCTCTTCAAATCAAGCCGTTATCATTAAGGAGCTTAAGGACTAATTACCATTTTAATCTTGTCATTTAGACTTAGTAGATTCTTTGATTAGAGGTGGAAATAGCCCTTGGTACAAAGAAACTTGCAAAAATAGTCCCTACAATGCGTGTTGTCCATTGTAGGGGAGAAAAGGTTTGTCTCCTTGCTATCAACATCAGCTTGTCCTTTTCAAATATTATACCTTTTTGCGTCACTTAATTAAATGCAAAAGCATGGTGAAGTTGACTCACGTGATGCCTTGAGATTAGCTTCTTAAACAATTTGAAATAAATATCTTGCATTTAATTTTTTTTTTTTGACTCCGAGGATACTTCCCTCTAAGATAGTCTTCTAGCCTTCGATGAATCTTCACTATTACGAAGATTATGATGCATCTTCTAATCCTTATAGCTTTTGATGCATATAGAAGCTTCTGATTTTAAGCTAGGCTATGACGTTGTTTTAAACTTAATATATACTTGACTTGCCTCTAACTTTGGTTACTGCCTTTGAATATAATTCTTACCGGAAGAATCAAAACATCTTCTGAATATAATTCTTGCAGATTGAATATAATTCAACAATAAACATAGAGTAAAGTATTATAATATCTAAATATGTCTCAAGATTTGAATGGAAGGTATGTCAATCGAATACAATGGTTACAATCATTACCACATAATTACAACTAAATGAAATCATGCTAGATAAAATCTTAGATCCAAAATTGATGCTTGTGCATGTGGGACCATTGTCAGTCTCAAAGAGCATAACAAACTTTAGGGGAGACTTATGATACAAAAGTACATAATAAATATCGAGGGCGCTACACGCTGGATATATAAGACTCATTTAATTCAAGCTAATCGCCTAGTTAGCACTCTAAATTCAATTCCCTAAGGCCAACCATTAACATTATCATATAAACCGCCTTAGAGTAAGCAAGATAAATTCCTATCGAGACTTCACTACAACTTGAATAGTAACTATTCATCTTATCCTTCCTTATCCACACCACTCATTCAACCATTATGGAAACTTCTTTTAAGCTAATAAGGAATATTAGTCATGGTTCAACTCTAACCATCTACAACCTATGTAAGTCCCAACAACTTAGGTAAAAATGGTTCCGAATTCTTACTTTCAAGCCTTTTACATTTCAGCATCCATAAATACACTTTATTGAATCATCAAAGATTTTTCCAACGGATCCTCTTTTGTGTTGCACGAGAGTTCAAAACTGAGATAATGACTTTTGACTCAAGCATGGGCGAACCCAGGATTCGATTTGAGGGAGGCCAAATTAACGATAAAATTTATTAAAAAAATTATATGTAATATACATTATAATGGTACATGCGAATCAAATACTACAACAAAAAATAAATTGAATTAATACTCAAAAAATCAATTATGAAAATGAATATTTAAAAATTACCTGTAACTCTAAAACATAAAATAAATATATATTTGTATATCACTTGATAAAAAATTTATAATGTCTATTAATTAGCTTGAACAATTACATGGAGCAAGGATAGAGAGTAAACTTATATTTATTTAACATTACTAATTTATATATTCAAATTTGCATACATGAGCTAATGAATTTGATAGCTCTGTTGGTAAGTAGTGTTGAATCAAAACATTTCTGCACATGCAAGCAAGGTTCGAGACCTCGTAGGCACTTTTCATAAAAATTATTTTATTCATTTAAAACGACGTCGTTTATTCTAAAATTGGATTAATTTAAAATGTGTTAAATGATCGACGTCGTTTATTCTGAAATTGGATTAATTTAAAATGTGTTAAATGTTGGGCAGAAGCATCAGCTCTTACCATTTCAACAAAGGGATTAGAATGTTAACCTACGCACAATATATGTATTATACTAATTTATTGCAAGTGAGGGGGGGGGGGGCTGGCGCCCCTTCTGCCATGCATGTGGGTTCACCCCTGGACTCAAGTTTGAACGTGGATTGAACTTTTTAAGACCAATAATGTTTCAATTATATATAAATAATTTGGCCAACTAATATGAATTACTAAATCAATTAGAAAATATACGTATTCTTTTGCCATTGTGAAAACTGAAAGGTAACTATCTAGAGTAAACAAATCACATCCATCTCGCTTATGAAGTTACAACAATAAAATAAAAAATATAAAAAGTTGTAATATATGGAAAATAATGATTACTACAAGGGTAAATTTTATAAATGTACTAAAAAGGTTTCAAAATTATAGCAGATACGTTGTAATTGAAAACTACCATTCCATACCAACTTTAAACAACCTCTTTACAGTTATCACGTCCTATATAAAGATAGATTCCATCCCAAAATCAAACGCAATCATTAAAATTGCAGAACTTCTTCCTCAAATTCCTGATTTTCTCTTAAACAAAAGCTCAACAGATCTAGATTATTTCAAAATCAAATCGCGATTTCATCAAATATCCAGCAATCAAGTAAGTTTCCAAGTTAATTAGTTTGATTTCGAAAAACAGGCAATCAAATCAAGATTTCATCAAATTTAATTTTGATTCTAAAAACCTACAGAATGGATCAAATCGAATTCCTATTTTGATTCACAACTACGAATCATAGAATGAGGATTTGAAATTCATTGGTTACAAGGTTGATGGCATTGTAATTTCGCAACCTTCAAGTTTTTCTGAATTAAAAAACAAGTCCTAATTGAAAGTCTGAAGATAAATGAAGAAATAGAAGATTTGAAGATGGAGATCCTGCGATGGAATTCGTTATTTCTGAAAATCTGGTAGACTGCTAGTATTGAGTGGAAACTCATGCTAATCTTACAACCTTTTATAATTGTTAGTTTGTACATGAACTTGATGTGTTTTTCTTGCGATTTTGAATTGATATATGCATTATTGGTAAACAAAATCGAACATGAATGAAATTATTTTGTTGAGAAATTGTTCAAATACAAGCTGCCTACCAGGTAAATACCAATTAGATACCAGTTATCTACCAATTTCTAACAAGATGTTGAAAACTACAAGCAAATACTAGTTAGATACCAGTTACTACTAGATTCAAACAAGATGCAGAAAAAAACAAGCTAAAACTAGTTAGATACCAGATTCTAACAAAATGCAAGCTAAAACAAAATCTAACAAAGATGTAGAAAATTACATGCTAAATACCAGTTAGATACTAGTTAAATATCAGTTACCTATGAATTTCTATAACAAGATGTTGAAAACTACAAGCAAATACTAGTTAGATACCAGTTACTACTAGATTCAAACAAGATGTAGAAAAAAATAAGCTAAAACTAGTTAGATACCGGATTCTATCAAAATGTAAGCTAAAATAGAATCTAACAAAGATGTAGAAAATTACATGCTAAATACCAGGTAATCACCAGTTAGATACCAGTTAAATACCAGTTACCTACCAATTTCTAATAAGATGTTGAAAACTACAAGCAAATACTAGTTAGATACCAATTTCTACCAGATTTAAACAAGATGCTGAAAAAAAAAGCTAAAACTAGTTAGATACCAGATTTTAACAAAATGCAAGCTAAAACAGAATCTAATAGAGATGCAGAAAATTACATGCTATATACTAGGTAAATACCAGTTAGATATTAGTTAAATACCAGTTACCTACCAATTTCTAACAAGATATAGAAAACTACAAGCTAATACTAGTTAGATACCAAATTCTAACAAAAATGCAAAAAACTACAAGCTAATACTAGTTAAAACTCATATTATTTTAACAACCTTTCATTACTATTAGTTTGTACATGAACTTGATGTCCTTTTCCAAGTTTCAATTTTGAATGGTGGTGTTTTTGTTTAAATACTAGGTTTTTACCAGAAAACTACCAGTTATTATTATTTCCAAATGATTTTTAAAAATAACAAAAATAATTTATATACAATAACTGTATTCTAGTAAAAAGTTCAAACATACATCAAAATCAGATCGATTACATGCAATAAATGTTCATTTCAGAAGGAAACCTTTTTTTTAAAACCCCTCGGGGGAACGATGTGTTCCCACAATGGGAAAAAGATTGGAATAGGTGAAAATTTCAGGGCGTATATCCCAACTAGGTTGATGCATATGCTTGCCTACAAAACACCTATTCCTCTTTTATAAATAAAATAAAAACCATCAGTTACAGGAGAGTAAAAAGCCCGGGTTTACAAAAATGTCCGACTCTGAGCTACCCACACTACGTTTGTTATATTTAAAATAAAACCAGCAAAAATGTAAATAATAATCTACGTGATCCAAGGTAGGATGGATTCCTTCGAATAAGGCGCGCCATTGAAAAAGAAAATCTTCACTAGTACAAGGTAAGGGACAGCATAATCCGAACCACCTCATGGCAGCTTGCAAAACACGTCGACTTCGATTGCACAACAGTAACGCATGGTCTGCAGTTTCGGTACAAGTGTAGAACGGGAAGTAGTCGATCGAGTTACAGCCTCTATGCAATAGAACTGATTTAGTGGGTAGTCTTCCATGAATTACCAACCATCCAAAGAATCACAACTTGGGTGGTAGATAGCTCCTCCAAACCAGCGAAAAATCTGAACTCGGTATGGGCCAACGGGTATGATGATAAAAACCGCTGTAGAAGCTAGCGGCAGAGTAGATGTTATCCTTTCCAGGCTCCCAAAGAAACCGGTCAGCAGCAGCAGTAAATAAGAGATGAGATTGACGGCTAGGTAAATCTGAGTTGTTGCCGAATATATTAGGGCAGACCATAGAGATCTAGTTGTATAATTCAACGCATCTGTTTTGCATATTCAGCCGCAAACTTCTTTTCCAAAAGGGCTAACAGAATCAGTTAGCTCCATAAAGAGCTATGCACCCATCTCTAACATTACAAGATTTACGATTACATAGAGAGTAAAGGTTGGGAAATAGCAGATCAAGACTTTGATAACCCGTCCAATTATCAAACCAGAATGAAGATTAAAACCCGTTACGGATTCGAACTCGACAATTCGACATAAAAAATTCCCAATACACTCGATTACCGAAATAGCAGCGAACCACATCTGACCAGATAGGGGATAGCTTGGAAGTATCAGAGGTAATGACAATGTTCCAACAGCCGACTCTGTTTCGAACAACACAATAGTTGAACCATAAGGAATTCTGATTCGTTAATCTTAATTTTCATAACCACTTGAGCATAAGGCTACAATTAATCAATTTGAAATCCCGAATGTAAAGACCCCCGAGAGGTAATGGCAAGTTAACCGTGTTCCAGCTTATCTTACAAATCCCATTAATGTTCCCATATCCTCGCCAAAGGAAATTCCGCATCAAACTAATCAATTTTACTTCAACCAAATTGGGTAATTTGTGAATGGAAAGCAAGTAAATTGGAAAGGAGGAGAGAACCGATTTAATTAAAACTAATCTACCAGTATAAGAAAGACAATTCCCTTTCCAATTCACCAATCTACCCATGAATTTGGCAATTAGCGAATCCCACATGGAAGTCGGAAGTCACTTAAAAGAGAGTGGTGTTCCCAAGTATTTAATTGGAAACTTCTCGACATGACAGCTAAATTGAGAAGCGAAGCTGTATAGGCTACCATTATCAACATGAATTCCCAGAAGCGAACTCTTTTGAAAATTTATTCTGAGTACCGAAATTAATTCAAAACATCTCAAAATGCGTACAAATGCAGAGATGACTAATTCATTTACCTGAAGGAAGCAAATAGTATCATCTGCAAACTGTAATAAAGAGATATTTGGAAGAGAATCATCCAGGCGGAACCCCGGAATCAGGCTTTTACGAATACTGGCCTCAAATAACTACTTTAACCCTTCCATTGCTAGGACAAAAATGACGGGAGATAAGGGATCACCTTGCTTGACTCCTTTCTGTAGACGAATCGAGTCACTTGGGGAACCGTTGATAAGAATAGAAGTCATTGAATTTCTCTGGTAATTCGAGAGCCATGAAATCCATTTCTTATCAAAACCCATTGCCAAAAGCACCACATCAATATACGTCCATGAGATACTGTCAAACGCCTTATGAAAGTCAAGTTTGAGGATAAGGCAAGATCGCGGTTGCTTGTGAATCATGCTAATCACCTCCGAGGCAAGAAAAGAGCACTCATGAATGCTTCTTCCTTTAATGAAAGCAAATTGATTTTCAGAAATTAGGCTAGGTAAGATTGGTTGTAGACAATGGGAAAGTTACTTAGCCAAGATCTTGTAAATTCTGTGTATTAGAGCAATCGGACTGAAATTATTCAAACATGAGGATCCTGGAACTTTTGGAATGAGAATGGTGTGGGAGATTTTGAAAGCTTGCGGCAAGTGAGATGAATGGTGGAATAGGTGGAGAACGCTCATGAATTCTACTTTAAGATCCTCCCAAAATCTTTTATAGAAGAAAAAGTTGAACCCTTCTAGTTCAGGGGCTTTATTATTGTCACAAGAGCAAATCGCTGCCCATGCCTCTTCTTTAGAGAAGGGCACAATCAAACTGATGTTGGAGGTCTCCGGGACCTTGGCAAAGTGTAACTTCCGTAACGAAAACGGAACAGCCAGAGACTTTGAAAATAGATCCGAATAGAATGATCTAATAGCTACTGATATAGAAGGAGTATTATGCAGTATACTTCCATTAATTTCAAGTTGAGTAATCTTGTTGTTCCTGTAACGAGTTAAAGCCGAGCGATGGAAGAAGGTCGTGTTTTGATCTCCTAAAAGTGACTAATTGACTCGAGACTGCTGATGTTTAATACTCTCGAGATTTTTTCAATGTTTGAGTAAGGCCGTTCTTAGCTGCTGTAAATCAGACCTGTCGGCTGATGTTAGTGGCCTTAAATTGCTGCTTGAAGTAACTCCCAGAATTTTTGCTTCAAGATCCTTGATCCGCACCTCCAATTTTCCAAAAATTTCAGCATGCCACGAGCGAATATGAATGCTCAGTTTCTTCAGTTTGAAGGAGAGGTCTCGGCTCAAGTGGGCTAACAAATATAGCTCCATTTAGACCTAATGAAAACCAAGAAATTCGGCTGATCCCACCAACAATTTAGTGATGAAAAGGTTTCGGGTCATTGTTAGGTACATTATGAGAACGGAATAGTATCGGTAGATGATAAGATAAGGTGGAGTCTAATGTAGATAAAGAAACTGTAGGCCGCATATCAGAGATACCATAGGATATAAGTACTCTATCGATCCGAGAAAAAGAGATGCTATTTGCCCAAGTGTAGTCGCGGCCGTGAAGGGGGAGATCGATAAGTTCGCTCTCATTCACGAAATTTCTAAACCGATCCATTGATTACGTAGTACAGCCTCTTGAATGTTCCGATGCAAACAACACCTCGTTGAAATCACCACAAACCAATATATGAGTAAAGGACCTAATAAGAGGCAACAAATCCAACCACATTTGATTCCTCTCCGACGCTGCTGTAGAACCATATAATGCCACAACATGAATATCCACAGTAGAAGAGATAAGATGGAAAATGGACCATCTCTCCGAGGAAGCCACTAAGATAACATTCGATAGAATCGTATTCCACGAAAAAATAATACTGCCCGAAAGACCTTGTGATAGAGAGTAGTAAAACGAGAAATCATTATAGCCCCAGAAGTTCTTAATGATACGGTTGCTAACATCCTCAGTTTTTGTTTCCATCAATACCTAAAAATGAACATTATGTTTCCTGATGCAAGAATGAATAAAAGATTGTTTGGCACTATTATGAATGCCACCTCGACAATTCCAACTTACAAAAGATAAAGACATCTAAGATTAAGGAAATCCTCTAAAGATTGCACTGTTTAAGAAGTCGAACTCCGGTCTAACGCCTTTAAAATTATCTCCTTATTCTTGTCTCTAAATAACCCTAAGTTTCTTTCCAAACTCAAAAGTGAGCTGATTCTCATTATCTGTCGAATTGTGTGTGAGCTTCTGGAGAATGATTTTGCTCCTATTTGAGATATCAGGCCCAGAAGAGGTTGTGAGGCTATCGATTGGAATAGGATTTGAGGATGGTGGCTGTGATTGGCTACTACTTTCTGTCAATTCTGTGTTTAAACTGATTTGAGTAACATGGTTATTAGGAGGATTGTCATAATGAGTTGCGGTAATTTCCAGAGGAGACTCCGAAACATGGGAGGCACTACTGACTGGGAATTCAGAGGCAAGGGAAGGCTCCTTGATACCCACAGATTGTTTAAACCTTGCTGTCACTGAATTAAATGAGGTGGAGTTATACTCTGGGCCATGGTAGCAGGCAACCTCTTAGTGAAATGAGGTGTATATTGAAATAATAGTGTCACCCACTTGCAGATCAATAGTGTGATTCATTAGGGAGTTAGGGACTGAGATGAGATATAAAACAATGTCCAAAAGGTTAGGGCGATCAAATTTAAAGTCAATGGATACAAGTTTCCAGCACAACGAAGCTAATTGATGAATGAGAGGTTCCGAGATAAGAGCCAGAGATAAACCCAAAAAATCAGCATGCATGAGGTACTCATCCAGATCAAAGTCAGTCGGAAATGGAGCAACTTCTGAAATCAAGTCTTGAATTAATAACCAATCCGCATCAATAAATCCGATCATGGCATCATTGGAGAAAAAACACATGACAGCCCGATTACCACCCACTGGTGCAACAAAATCGATCACAAAATCTCTATTCTTAACTAAATAAAACAAGTCAGGAATGGAAGTGATTTTTCTGACCTTAACTAAACATGCACGTGATAGCCTAGATACGGATTGAGCAGACAGGTTAAAATCTACCATGATAGGTTGAGTGCCATTAATAGCATAGGTCTCTAGATGATTCCCAAAAAACTTTCTGATGTTTAGGTGGAGTAGCTGTCTATTTTAGGGAGTGATGAGGGCTAAGATTACGACGAGAGTATCTGGCTTTATAGGCACGCATTCTGATTGTACCAATACAAACCGAGTTCATGCGATAAAGGACCTCATGCAGTGGTAATGAGCCATCTAGTGTAAAAATCCAAAGTTTAGATTTCTGATATTCCTCTTCCTAGCTGTATAAACACTGCCATTAATGCCATACTTCATGAAAACTGATTGTAAAGCCTTGAAATCATGAGAATTAGGGTAATTCTCAAAGTAAACCCTAGTTCCTTTCATTGCTGAATTGTTAACATTGATGACTGCTCGGGTAGGTTGTTTGGTTGAAGGGAGGTGAGGGCAGGGGAGATGGCTGGTGGTTTCTAGCGTTTGGTGGTGAAGATGATAGCTGCTAGGGGCGGCGGGGTTAGGGTTTATGTGCTTGTAGGGTTTCGCCATGGTGACCAGACTATCAAATAATTCAATAAGTGTCCTGAACATGACATCCTCACTATCTATATTGTTTGCTAATTTTTACTTGCTGTGCTTGTATAAACTGTAAGCAAGCCTCCTTCTTTGTTGATAGATTTCAGAATTTTGAGGCATCTTCTTCACCTCAATCTCTAATTCAATATAACTCAAAACGTGAACACCCTAATTCTTTGAAAAATTTAATACAAAGAAGATTTAGTTAGCATGCATTTGATAACTAAGCTAAAATAGATTCTAACAAGCTAAAACCAGTTAGATACTAGATTCTAATAAAATGCAAGCTAAAACATAATCTAACAAAGATGCAAAAAATTACAAGCTAAAAACTAGGTAAATACCAGTTAGATACCAATTAGATACCAGATTCTAACAAAATGCAAGCTAAAATAGAATCTAATAAAGATGCATAAAATTATATGCTATATACCAGTTAGATACCAGTTACCTACCAAATTCTAACAAGAAGCAGAAAAAATACCTAATACCAGTTAGATACCAGTTAGCATGCATTTAATAACAAGCTAAAATAGAAAAATACCTAATAGCAGAAAATAACCTAATACAAAGAAGATTAGTTAACATGCATTTAATAACAAGCTAAAATAGATTCTAACAAGCTAAAACTAGTTAGATACCAAATTCTAACAAAATGCAAGCTAAAACAGAATCTAACAAAGATGCAGAAAATTACAAGCTAAAAACCAGGTAAATACCAGTTAGATACCAGTTACCTACCAAATTCTAACAAGAAGCAGAAAAATATCAGTTAGATACCAGTTAGATACCAAATTCTAACAAAATGCAAGCTAAAACAGAATCTAACAAGATGAATAAAATTAAAAGGTAAATACCAGTTAGATACCAAATTCTAACAAGATGTAGAAAATTACCTGATTCTAACAAAATGCAAGATAAAATAGAATCTAACAAGATGAATAAAATTACATACCTGTAGGAAGAAATGAATGAAATTAGTTGCCATAGCTGCAATGAAAAGGAATGAAATATGTTGAAAAATGAAAAAAAGGAGAAGATAAAAGAATCTAACAAGATTAATAAAATTAGGTTCCATAGCTGTAATGAAAAGGAATGAAATATGGTGAAAAATGGAAAAAAAAAGAGAAGACAAACCGTATGTAGGAGAATCAACAGAAGATTGAAAATAGAATTACATACCGTAGGAAGAAAGAAAATGAAGAACACGAGCTAAGATTAGTTTAGAACTTGAAAACGTAATAAAAAGAAGAGAAATCGTACGGGAACAAATAGCAAGTAAAAAGCAAGGAAAGTAGTTGATAATGGAGAGAATGAGAATCGGTTATGGTGGATGTGAGGAGGTTAATTAAGAAGCACGTACAGAGAGAAAAAGGGAGAAGGGAATGTACAAAAATTTTTTTGGATTAGTTTTGGCACAAAAAAGTAATGGACCAAAACTTTGGCCGTAAATCTGTTAGCAAAATTGATCATTTTCGATAATTTCTCTTACTATAACTAGTGATCACGATGCCTTATTGCTATCTTTAAAAAGGGATAGCCGAATCAAAGACCATTGCTTCTATTACAATAATGATTGGAGTCAGGCTAATGATTATCTTGAGTTGGTTCAGTTGTATCTAAGCGAGAGTATGACAACGCCTTTCTCAGAAAGATTAATGCGGCTATCAGTAATGTTGAACAAGTGGGACAGAAATCACAGAGATCAATTTAATAAGCAGATTCGAGAATGTCAGGTAGAGATTGAGAAAGCTAAAGGAGTTCAACCCGATTGTGAGCGGACTACGTTTTTGGACCCACATGGTTGCCTCAAGACGCCAACCTCGTGAGATAGGGTGTGGGGGTTCTATGAAAAACATGAAATGAGAAAAGAAAATTTTTGACAGACTCGAGGCCTAAACCTCTCACCTACGTTGTTACGGAGTCGCCAATCAGATCAGCTCTTTCAGGAAATTCGGTACAACCTAGATCCGTTAAGCCTAAACCGCACCGTAGTAAAGAGATTTGGGTCCGGATGAGTTACCTACTTCGTTGTTATTTGAATTTTTAATTACGAGCAAACAACCACCTTTAAAACATTTCGATTTATTTATAGTCATTTTTTCGATTTATATTGGAGTTAGACATACACATACGAAAAGCAATAAATAAAGCGGTAAAAATTAAAGAGAGCGATAAATAAAGTAAATACGAGGCTTCTAACCTAGAGGGGGTAGGGTAGATAATAATACGAACCAGGGGTAATATACAAATGATCCTAAATACAAATCATCTACAAATACATTTTTATTTACAATTACAATACTCGAAGGGAAACTAAACCCTAACACAAATCTGACCTAGACTACCTGCATCCACAAAGGTTAGCACGAGATATATCACAACATCATGATACAGTTAGTTAACCAAACCAGATGCCATTTGTCATGCAAATAAGTTAGATTAGGGTGAATCGCATGCTAATTGATTTTAAAATGGGGAATTCGAGTTCCCCGTGTGCTTTTATTGGAAAATAATTTATTTTAAACTTGATTTACAAATTTTATTATTTAAGATTTAATCATGGCATAAATGTGATCAGTTATCGGGAGAAATAGATTTCCTGTCGTGTGGGTCCTAAAACAATAATAAAGAGTAGGAAAATACATAAACTAGGCCAAAAATACAAAAATGACAGAAAATAAAATACGAAAACATGCCAAAGAGTCTCCAAAAGCTCAAAATCTTACCCCTCCAACGTGAACCCGCAAGTTTTGGAGCCACAAACGTCAAAGAACGAGATCCCAAAGTCTTTTTGTAGTTGATTTGGTCGAAAAAGGAAGAAAAGAAGGTTTTTTTAGTGAAGGGAATAGAAACTCGAGAGTTTGATTTTTAGTTTCTAACTCAAACCTGAAAGGAAGAGGTAGTTTCAGAGAAAAAGCGTCAGAAAATGAAAGTAATAGAGTTTCCTAACTTTTTCCCAAAAAGTCCTAAATTTCTCTCTCTATAATTTTTTCTCTCAAAGAAAATTTCCCAAAAAGGTAAGCCTCCCTCAAAAATTCTAATTTTTTGGTTTTTATAGTGGTAGGTAAAAGTTGTAATTATTTAAGGCGAGAGGGGTATTTTTGAGATAAAAAAATTAAAGTTAGGGGTAAAAAAGGTAAAAATAGGTGGAGCAGGCAGCAAGAAAGTTAGGACAGGTCCAAATAGTCGGGACAGGCCCATTTGGGCAGGCCGGTACTAGTCCAAAATGGACTGGTCTTGATCCCCCAAAAGGGGCCGGTCTTGATCGAAACCGGCTTGCACAGGGAGGCCGGTCACCGAGGTACCGGCCCGTACTAGTCCGGTTTGAAAAATTGGACCAGTTTGGGCTGGTTCGACCCGGACGGGTTGCTAAACAAATTCTTTTTTATAAAAAAATTAATTGCTATTATTTTTAATTAATTTAATTATTTAACTTTTTTTTACTTTTTTTAATGGGTTTTTTGGTTGATTTTGGGTTAGTTTTGAACGGTTTTGGCTTACAAAAGACCCCCGAATCTCCTCTGAACGTCTCGTAACCTCAAAGCGGATCACTAAAACAAAAGAGGCAAGTGAAAATATTTCTCATCATCGCTTCGCGAGAGGGACCAAGAATCCCGTGCTCACAGGCTGCCCCTCGTGTGGTTACTACTAACATAAGTCCGAATGGCTACACGAAAAGAGCAAGGGATAGAAATCATACATGGGCTGACATGAGTTTGTCAAAGTTGACCGAGAAACATGGAAAACCGTTGTGCTCCTTGGAACCCCAACATGGTGTTTTATGATCTTACAGAATTCGCCTGGAAATGAGAAGTGCTGAAGTTGAAACTAGAACATGGAAGATCGCCATGCTCCTTGAACATCCCAAACATGGTGTTTTTCGATCTTACGGAATTCACCTTGAAATGAGAAGTGTTGAAGTTGATGCTGAAACATGGAAGACCATCATGCTCCTTAGACATCCCCAACATGGTGTTTCCGGATTTCACCTAGAAATAAAAGGTGCTGAAGTTTACTCTCGAACATGGAAGACCGTCTCTCTCCTTGGACATCCCTAAAATGGTGTTTTCTGACCTTACGGAACTCACCTAGAAATAAAAGGTTCTGAAGTTGATGCTAGAACATGGAAGACCATCGTGCTTCTTAGAACCTTGATGAGGTTGACTTCTAGGATTCTAGTACCCAGTTGCCTTCCAAGATAGGTTGAGTTACCTTCCAATTTTTTAGTGCCCAGTTGACGAGGTTGACTTCCAAATTTTTAGTGCCCAGTTCCCTTCCTAGATAGGTTGAGATTCCTTCCAGGATTTTAGTGCTCAATTAATGAGGTTAACTTCCAGGTTTTTAGCCAAGTGCCTTACATGATAGGTTGAGTCACCTTCCATATTTTTAGTGCCCAGTTGACGAGGTTGACTTTCAAATTTTTAGTGCCCAGTTTCCTTCCAATATATGTTTGATTGGTTTGAAAACTTGAGATGCAACAGAATTGTTTTGATGTTAGTAGTGGCGATAAGCACATTTTAACTCCTTGATTGACATTTTGGAAACACAATATTTTGCCCCTTCAATCAAGAGTTAAAACGAAAAGAAAATTAATTAAGTTGAAGAAATTTGGCCTATTCTGAAAATTTTGTGGAGGCGCCTTTGAAAAGATTAAATTTGCCCCTTGCATATGTATCTAACTTTGATTTTCGAGGAGATACGGATCTTTTGGAGGTGCAATCTCTTGGGAGAAAAGATTTAGGAAGTAATATTGAGTGAATGAAGGGATATGTGGTGATTGGTAGAGAAAATGAGGTAAAACTGATTTTTATTAGTAATGAGTGTGAAAGGTCTTGATTCTCAAAATGGGGTTTAGAATACCGATGCGATTTTAATTTCCATAATGTTTATTTAGAACATTGATTTAATTTTGATCCTTAAAATGTGGTTGGGAAGAAATCTGCATGTAAGAAAAAATGATAATGAAGTTAGTAGTGTGTGAAGGCATATTTTAACTCCTTGATTGACTTTGTTGAAGCAAAATATGTTACCCCTTCAATCAAGAGTTAAAACATGAACATAATTTGTTAAGTGAGAGAATTCAACCTTGTTTGAAATATTTGTCAAGGTAGAACTGCCCCTTAATTGAATTGTTGATTTCTAACACGAGACGGGGCAAGACAGTAACGTGGCAAGGATGGAGGCGTGGCAACGATGGATTCGATAAGATCATAAAGCAAATTATTCATGCATATACGTGCATGTGAATGAATAAATTAGAATGCTCACATGTATGTTATGTAATTTGTTAGTCAATTATTTGCATGAATTTTTGTATGAGTATGTGACTATGTATGAGGATGTGATATTTCTTTGGTTGCTTTAGCCTGGGCTGCTGATGCTCTTATGGCGACCAGGCAATCTTGAGTGGTTGATACGGGACTACTTTGGGCTAGTCGACAGGGTTGGACTCGGGTCTGGGTCGAATTTTGATTTGAAAACTACAAGAATTTTAGCATTTTGTGACGATCAAAATTATATTTAGTGATAAAAAATAATTTTTTACTGACAAAAAACACTCTTTTCATCATTGAAGATGCGTCATAAAATGCTAAATTTCTTGTAGTGGAGGTTGGGTTGAAGCCTAATTTAAAGCTTGAACCTAGCCTTGAGTTGATTGGATGAGTTGTCAAACTTTTGACATACAGATTCCTCTTGAGTACAGCATCAATGATACTAACATTGATCTCGACTTGATCCATTATTATCGAGCCTCAAAGCTTGCGAGTTGCTCCCCCATTATGACAATCCTTGTTGCGAAGGATGTCTGATAATATTCGCCCTTTTCCCCGAGATGGATACCCGAGGCCCCTTGCCATTTTGGAAAAGATGGGATGATTTGAATACTTTGTGATGATCCTTATTGCGAAGGAAGTTTGACGATATTTTCCCTTTGACCCCAAGATGGATACCCGATGCCCCTTGCCATTTTGGAAAAGATGGGATGAATTGATTACTTTATATTATTATTTTTTTCCTTTTTGTTCTAATTTTTACATAGACTACCCTCGTGGGTTTTCAATCTATCGAATATTGTCTTAATTTTTGCCTAGATCTTCCTTTTAGGTTTTCAATCTAGTAGAATCATTTTTTCTTCTTTTTTTGTTTTGCGTTACTTAAGTTATTTCTCGAAACAACACACATGTATACAATTATGGATATACACGTAACAATTCAACAATAATGACATTTCAAATAATGAAAATAACCAAGGTATAAAAGTATCCAATGATTTAACCCGTGTTGTCAACCCGCCCTTTCGAGTTTTCAAGTTCACAATTGACTATTTTCTCTCGTTGTTCTAATTTTTTCCCAAAGCGCCCTTTTCAGGTTTTCACTTTGATGGACTATTCAGCAAAAAAAAAAACCTAATTTTTGCTCAACTGTATGAAGAAGGATAGTTGATGGGCTGGCTATTTAATCTCTTTTTTTATTGTGCTGCTTTTCAAAATTTAATTCTTTAACCTAAATGTGATAGCGCTTTGAAAGGATTCATGAACTCGTTGTTGTTCATGTCCATCACCTTGATCGCTCATTTGCTAAAAACCTTCTTGATCATGAACTGGATTTCTCAATTAGGTTTGAAATTCCTCTAGTGTGGACATTGGAGGGTTTTAGTTACTTCGAAACTAAGTCCCTTGCTCTTAATGGTTGATTGAATTTGATGTTGTAAGCTCTCGCCATGCGTTGATGATACTTTGAAGATGGTCAAGGGATTTCCAACGATGCTCATAAATCAAGTTCAACTACTCAAATATGGCTTTTGCCCGAACTGACTCTTTCAGACTGGTTTCCATGGCTACTATGAGCAGACGACACGGAATGCTAAGGGCCGAGAGCATGCAAATGAGAGGCGCGGGTAACCGGGGTATTTTTGGTGAAAATAAAATGTCTGGGTCAGGGACCTGAAAGGTTTGAAAGAGAAAGAAAAAACATTTTTAGATCGGTTGAAACCCGAATCCGCCATCTCTTAACATAGAGTTGCCACCTAGATTAGCTCTTCTAGGATTTAGAGTCCTGTGAGGCTTAACGTCCGGGGAACGATCCACTAAGACACAGAGATTTGAGTTCGGGATAAGTTTCTTACTTCTTATTATATCACATTAAATTACATCTACAGATTATCATATTTCTTAATTGTGCATATTCATATTTATGTCATTTTCGAGTTTATAATGCATGATTTACACATATTTGGAAAGCAATAAATCCATACATAAAGCGATAAATAAATGTGTAAAAGTAAAGATTAAGATTACAAAACATTGAGGGATGTAACCGCCCGCCTAATCTATTAATTACATTTCCCAAAAAATAATTGAAATTGTGAAACCCGAAGGAAAATAAAATCTTAAGCATACATCTAATCCTAATCTACCTTCATCCATAAAGGTTAGCACATGATATAACACAACTTTTGTGCATATGTTCGATTTGATTTTGACAAGGCCCATGTGGCCTAATTAAGAAATCAGCGGTTAAAAATTCTTATTTATAAATAAAAAGGTTCATTTTTATTAGCACATTGGTTACCCATTTTAATTAGTGAAAATGCTCGAATGGCAAAAATATGAGGATTTTTATCCGGGAATAATTTTTATTCCCTTCATGGGGTTGTTCTAATAGGAATCTTCAGCAATTGCTAAAGTAAAATAAATAGATAAGAAGAAGAAATATAAAAGTTACATAATAATATGAAATAAGATTAATACCAGGTCAACATGTGGAATAAAATAAAACATAGAATGCACGAGATAAAGCAACTCTAGGAACTTAGAGGATTACCCTTTCAGCGCGAATCCACCTTTGAAATACGCGCTTGAACTTTCGGAGTGCTCCTCGTTCGTCTTTAGATTTTTTTAGTGTTTGGTAAAAAGCTGAATTAAAATGTGTCTTTAATCCAGGAAAATATTGTTGAATTTATAGGAGTAATTTTCCCAAAAAATCTAGAAGGAAATAAATTCTAGCGAGGGGGGTGCCCTCGCCGGAATTCTGGAGAGGCTAGCCTCGCTAAAAGTTCTAGCGAGCCTCACCAGAGTCATGGCGAGACCAGCTTCGCACTTGCCGCAATTCGTGGGCGATGCCGAATAGCCCCGATTATCTATTTTTTATATTTTAAATTTAAATAATTAGTTAATTTTTTTATAAATATTAAAAATATTATTTAAAAAACATTAATTAATTTTTACTAAAGTCTAATTTTTCCAAGTCCTTAAAAAAATAATTTAAGTCTTTTAAATAAATTAGTGACGAGGAGCACTCCCATTAGAAGATATTTGGATATTCGAAAATTGTGTGATTCAAGGATTAAATCCTGAAAAGCCAACATTATTGATCGAGCGAGCTGGTAAATAATCCTGTGCTCACAACTACCCCTTGTGTGATCGCTGTTGGTTAAATAGCTAGTATGACCACACGAAATGAGTGGAGGGATCGAGAAAATACTTGACCGATGCAGTTGGTGACTTTTAATCCTCAATTGGTGTCTCATACAGATGACTCGTTCATTTTTTATGATGACGTGTTTTTGACAGACAAGCATTTCTTCCTACTATTGCAGTCATTATGTATCCCTTGTGAGTTGACATTTGGTCAATTTTTACTATTGGAACTGACGAGGTAAGGTGCCTAAATCTGTTTCAAAGGCGACCAATGGTGGTTTTGATAAAATGTTGATCTATTCCCTGTGACAAATTAGAGAAAATTAAGAGGTAAATATATTTTGTTTTAATTGTTTGATTAAGTTTATGCTGTGCCTAAATCTGTTTCAAAGGCGACCAATGGTAGTTTTGATAAAATGTTGATCTATTCCTTGTGACAAATTAGAGAAAATTAGGAGGTAAATATATTTTGTTTTAATTGTTTGATTGAGTTTATGCGAAGCAAAAATTTTTGCCCTTTCAATCAAAAATTAAAACATGATGAAATAATAAATTTAGTAGGTTAGGAAAATTTCGAGTTTGTCCCTGTGCACTGCTCCGTTGTGTTAGGAAGCTCTTATTGGAGAACATAGAAGAGCTGGGGTCCGCTCCTTTTCCTTAAAAATAAATTCAGTTTCTCTTTTCTTTCTTTCACTTTCACTTTCTCATTCTCTCTCTAACTATTTTCTCTCTTCCTTCTCTCTAAAGATGTTATCGAAGGTTGTTGGGAGGCAGCTCCGGTTTTCATCCAACCTTACGCCTCAACCTACCGATCACCCTAGTGTATTCTCCATCGACATTGACGTTGCTTATGGTTTGAGTGGGAGGGATACTATGCTTGGATTCACCCCCACCACGGTGCTAGATCTAGATTTCTCTACTCAGATTCACCTTTCCCGAGTCGAGGTATTTATTAAAAACTTAGTTTTTATCGTCTATTTGTAAGATTTATGCATTTTTGAGCTCTTTTAGGAAGTAGAATCAAACCAAAATTTGATTCATGTTGCGAAAATTAGCTTAACGAAGAACAAAATTTTAATTTTTTTAAAAAACGTCTAAAAGTTCGTTAGAAAAAAATTCTGAAGAACACTCGACATCGACTGAGCCCCTAGCGAGGCACCTTGGGAGCCTCTAGCCAGCCGGTCGATTCCTTCATTTTAATTATATAATTTTTTTAAAAATGTCATGAATAAGAGGAAAGAAATACTGTAAAATTTTCGGGAGAAGATTTTCTCAAATGGATGAAGTGGATTTTGGTCTTGTCCATTCTTTTGACCAAAGTTTTGTTAACAAATTTTTCTTGATCTTGCATTTTTCTTTTATTTGCGGTCTCCCGTCCTTCATCATACGGGAGGGTATACTACCATTTAGGCTTGGTGGCAATATGCTTCTGCTTGGCATGAGCTTGTCTAAGCCATCGCGGTCATCGGCTTTTGCTACATAGACAGGTTCTTGCAGCCGATGTTGTTGCCTTATGCGACGTCGCTAGCGTTGGTGCAGCGATGGTGCGATGTCTCCTATACTTTTCATTTCACCATCAAAGAGGTCACCATCACCTAGTCCGATGTTGCAGCGATTACCAATCTACCCTGGATTGGGACCGTGATCCGTTGTGATGCTTTTATGGAGAGGTTTTAAAGAACCCCCCCGTTTACCGACGTATTAATAATTTATTTGGCGTAGATCCAAGGGGAGGAGCGTAGCACTACAATGCGCTTGTTGAGTACTGGATCGATTAACAATCCATTTTGGCTGAGGAGATTCCGCTCTACGTTTAATCCTTCCTCATTACGTTGCTAAGTGTGACCTTCTTTCCAATCGCAAACAACGAGGTTAATTATTGGTTGATTGAGCCTTTGGCTGATATTGAGGGCATCGGTGGCCTTAATTAACCTTGAACAATATTAACCTAGACGTATTTTGATCTTGACCTGATTACGAGAGCTCACCAGAGGGTGCTGCGATGTTGTCTCATGGTTCTTCAGGTATTGTTTGCCCGTTTATCATTATTATATACTGGTTCCTTCTTGTTTTCATTGTTTGACTTTTTTTTGTATTTGACTATGCAGGCATAGGCTTTCTATTATGGCTTTCTACCTGCTCTGTAGTTCACTGATACTCCTGAGGACTCTCCTTATCTCGCTCGAATCTCGGCCTTCAACGGAGATATCTTGTCGCTTGAGGATTATTACGATCACCTCTACAGCTTGACGCTTAATAAAGTGATGATCCTTGTTTTGTTAAAAATAAAAAGAGAATCACATTTGTCCTTTGTTTGAAAATCATCCTAACTTTAGCTGATTCCATTTTCAGGTTGATCGTAACCTTTGGAAGGGGCTCCCGAGCTATCACATGGCGAAGGAGATCCGAAAAGAGGAGGATCAGAACCATATCATCCTAGAGGGCCCTAAGACACGGGAGTGGTATCTTGGTGAGCATCTTCAGTACTGGCGAATTAAGCTAGTGGCTGAGAGACTGATTCCTCCTACGTCTCCTATTGGACTCTTCTGGGTGCACTTGGTGATTACCGACCCGGAGGAGAAATGACTGTTCCTTGAGGAGTACGGCTTGTGGATCTCTAGTCGGCGCGGTGATTTTTAGGCATTTATTTAGAACATGTTGATCCCGCTTCATCCTCCGACCCAAGCTATGGTCGAGCGACCCCGTGCATGGCCAGAAAGTCAAGGGCAAAAGGTTTCTCTACGAGCGCTTGTGGTACTAACGTAGGTTGTCAGGTATGAGAGTTGTACTAGATTAAACATTTTCATTTTTTTATTAATCTTATTTCTAACTGTAATTTGTTAATGTAGGAGGCCGCTAGGAAAAGGTCTTGGGTTCCTAACCTAAATACCTCCATTGGAGGTCCGAGCTCTGCTTCCTCGGGTGTCATTGAAGGGAGATTGAAGGTCCCATTGGACACGTCTTTTTATTTGATGGATTACTCGGGGATGGAGAGAGAGGTGTCTCTTCCTCGGAGCCTCCACACGTGGCCTTTCGACCCTTTCGACGCCACTCATCAAGTCTTTGACTAAACGACTCATTCTTAAATATAGTGTAGTGGTTTTATAATGTCTGATGTTCTTTGGTTCATTCTGTAGCTTGTTCGGGAGGAGATGGAGCCAGTGGCTCAGAATTCCCTTGCCATGAGGGACATGATGATCTTACAGGATAGAGTCGCGCTGGTACGCTTTCCCTCTTGACCTATTTATGCTTGATTTGTAATGCATGTACAATATATTATACTTGATGTATATGATTGTGATTCTCGTGTGCCATGATGGTTGCAGTCGGTGGTTAGGGGGACCGATTACGAGCAGCGCTACCAAGAGCTTAAGGGCCATTTCTAAGCGTTGGACATTCGCCACCAGGATCTGGATTCCCACTACTGAGAGTTGGACACCAGTTATCGAGATTTGGATACCCAATATCAGAGTTTGGATACCTAGTATCAGGAGCTGTTATGGCAGAACATCGAGTCTACCAGAGCTCGAGAGGAGGAGGAGCGAGCTAGGGCCTCTACAGCGGACCTCCTATCCTTTGATCTTTCCACCCTGATCGATGAGACTAGTGATGAGTCATTGATTTCTCCTTCTTGGGATACAGAGTTTCTCAATGCTTCCTAGTCCACAGCGGGCGTCCTTGGACCCCTACACCCCGAGGATTACGATATTTTCACTATGGAGCTTAGAGATCCGGTGGGTGGAGGTGATCGATAGACAGTGCATGTTTAGGAGTTATTTTAACCTTCTTTTATTTCAAACTTTAGACGGCCTTGTAGAACCTTGAAACTCATATTTTATGAAGAGCTAGAGTTTGGCTGTTGCGTGCTGGGTCTTTACTTTCTGCGCTTTTATTTTTATGGAAATGAATGTTTGTTTGTTGTGAATTTTTATGTGTATGTATGAATGAATGTGGCATGATAATGTTTCTTGTTAGTGCGTGTAGGAAACACTGGTCTTGAGGAATTTTCTTTAGCTTTTTCTTGCTAATGTCGACACATAACGAGTGACTTAGAGCTTTTCTTCGCACCACCCTAGGGCCTGATTGGTGAAAGCTCAATGGGGTTGGGGTGCGAGGCTTCAATACCTTGCTTCTAGGCCCGTCAATATGGCCTTTATCCATGTTGCTTTGAAGTTCTGGGATCTGGCCAATCACGTCTTCTACTTTGCTAACCTTGAGATTTTCCCCTTGGTTGAGGAGTATCATGCCATCCCAGGGCTTCCTTTTCCAGAGATTCCAACTCCAACGTTCTCTGTGAGGTTTTCCTTTGCATTTCCTTCCTTCCAATTTTGGGGGTGAGGTTAAGCTGCAAGGATTGTGGAACTTAGGATCTAGTAAGCACTTTTTATCTGCCCCTCCTGACATCGAAGGTTTTCGAGTTGATGTTATCCTTAGCTGGTGCGAGACTACACCCAGCACTCATCTCGCATGGCCCTCCATGGTGGCCCTACTTCTCCTAGTGGAGTTTGTTTGTGGTGTTGGAGCAGTTGCCCCATTCCTCTTGCTGTCGGTTACTAACCCACTCTCCACAGGTATTTCTCCTACAACTCTAGCTTTAGCAGAGAGCTTGGTTCACATGGATGCTGCTACAGTGAACTTAGACTTAGTGGGTGACCACTTTGCTTTACTTGAGGCATATCCTTTCAACCTTTCTCTGTGTGAATTTCATCCTCTTATTTTGAATGGAATACTTGTAGGTGTGGTTGTTGGAGAAGCTTCGCTTGACTACCAATCTTTTCTTAGGTAAGGCGTGATATCGTCCTTCACATTATGGTCATAGGGGATTCGTCAAGAAGGACCATTGTACATTGAGTGAGGAGGCTTGGATCAAGATTTTACATCCTTATCGAGCTTCCGAGATTCGCTGGCTCAGTCCTTGGTTGGAGATTTCTTTCGTGGCCACCAACGTGCATGACTCAGGCATGTTGTTTATGGGCTTATTCGGCATCACCTCCTATTCTCCTTCCCGCTTGTGTAGGCAGTATGGGTGTCAACAGCAAGTTCCTAGAATTCTGTGTTCAACCCATTTCCACAACTTTGGTCACGACACATAGGATGCTATACGAAGACTTTGGGCGCGAGCTACAATTGTTGCTTTGGATTACAGTGCCCCAAAGACTACTGATATTAACGAGTTTTATCATGGATAGCTGGGTGAGATCAAGAGTCTTCCTTGTGCCGACCAGCATCTCAAGGTGTTACGCTAGTGGGAGAGAGACGAGGATGGTTTGGATCCTCTTCCTCATACTTCAAGGAAGCGTGCCGTGTGGAATGACTATCACCCATAGATCGCCTATATTTCGTCACCATAGACTTTCTATATCTGTTTCCTAGACTATGTGCTTGATTTGTATTTGACATTATGAAGCTTATAGAGGCTTTTTGATTGGAATTTGTTATGTTCACTTGTGATATTCTGCATGCACACATACACACAACATAAACATAAATCTTGCAACAATAACAACATTTCATTAATAATTTTAAAGAGGGTACAAATTTTCCAATGATTTGAATCCTATCACCAGCTAGCCTAAAACAGGTCTTCTAACTCGTGGTCCCTCTATTCCTCACAGTGCCCTAATTTTTGCTCGAGTCTCCCTTTACGGGTTTTCAACTTAGTGAACTTGTATTTTTTTTCCTATAAAGAAAGGTCCTATTTGTTGCCCAGCTAGCCAAGTGCCAATTGGCAGACTAGCTTTTGACATTTCTCGCTTTTTTTGTGTATTGATTTTTCTAATTTATTTCTTTTGGCCCTAAACATGGTAGCGCTTGAGCCTGTCTTGGTTAATCAGGTTGACGAATTCATTCCCATCCATGTCCATGATCTTGACGGCTCCTTTACTTAAGACCTTCTTCATGATGTAAGGACCTTCCTAGTTTGGATGAAACTTCCCCCGAATATCCACATTCGATGATCTCATTTGCTTCAAAACCAGGTCTCTCGCCTTCAAAGGTTGGTTTCTGCCCTAGCCATGGATTGTTGGTACATCTACAGGTGGTCTAATACTTTTAAGATGCTGTTTGTTGATCATGTTCAGCTTCTCGAATTTGGCTCTTACCCAATCTAATTCCTTTAATCTCGCTTCTAAGGCTACTTGAAGAGATCTCACTTCCATTTCAACTGGAAGGACTGCTTCCATCCCTTATTCTAACGAGAATGGGGTTTGATCAATAGGAGTTTTGACATTTGTTTTGTGTCCCCATACTACAAATGGTAGTTTATCCCAATCTCTATAGGTGACTACTATTTTGCTTAAAATTTTCTTGATTGATTTGTTGGCTGCTTCTACTACCCCGTTGGCTTACGGTTTACAGGGTGATGATTGATGATGCTCAATCCAATATTTCTCTACCAAATCTGCTGTAGCTCCTTGGAACTGAACCTCATTATCCGATACAATGTGATGTGGGATACCATAGCGGGCGAAGATATGTGTTTCTATGAACTTGGGATCTTCTTAGCGGATATTGGTGTAAGACTCAGCCTCTACCCATTTGGAAAATTAGTCAACTGCTACTACGATAATCCGATGCCCATTAGTTGAACTAAGTCGAATTTCGCCAATGATATCGATGCCCCACACTGAGAATGGCCAAGGAGTAGATAAGCTATGGAGCTCGGATGGGGGTAAGTGACAGATTTCTCTATAAATCTGGCATTCATGGCATTTTCTTACTTCAGATACGCAAAATGAGACCATCTTCATCAAAAAATAGCCTTGGCGCTGAATTTTCTTTGCAAGTGCCAACCCATTCATGTGGGGTCCCAATCTCCCGCATGCGTTTGTCAGATGACCAACAATGCCTTTTTTTCAATGAGACATCTTAGCAATTATCCTTCAGATGTGCGTTTGAACAAATCTCCGCCGATTAATCTGAATTTTACCGCCAACCATCGCAAGGAAGTTCACTTTGAGCCTGTTACTCCCCTATGGATATTCACCGGTTCGTAAAAAATTTTCGATCTCCAAGAACCAACTACCTGTGGCTTGTTCATCTTCGGTTTCAACTAGGTAACAGTAGAATGGTTTTTGGCTGTTTGAAGGATAACTATTATTGGTTGAGCCAGGGGACCTTCCCACATTGATGCCAGTGTGGTGAGTGCATCAGCCATTTGGTTTTTATCCCTTGGTACGTGTTTGAAAACACATTTCGTTAACTTTTGAGAGGCCTTCCAGATTGCTTCCACATAAGGACGAAGTGATTCCTCTCTAATTTTCCAATCTCTAGTGACTTGTCTAATAACTAAAGTAAAGTCCCCAACTACTGAAACTTCTTTTGCCCGAAATTTCCTAAGTGCCTCTAACCCAAACACATAGGCTTCGTATTCTGTGTCATTGTTCGTTACTGGGAACTCAAATTGTTTTAACAGTGGTATGACTTCGTTCTGAGGGGTTATCAAGACAACACTTAGACCAGCCCCACTTCTATTCATCACGCCATCGAAGAACATTTTCCATTCTGTTCAAACTTCTTCTATGAGAGCCAATTGTTCATGTAGGAATTCAAGGTCCTCGACATAATCTGATTCTAATGGTTAATTGGCCAGAAATTCTGTGACTGCCTGTCCCTTGGTTACTTTCTTGGTTATGTACTCCATGTCAAATTCTGATAATAGGATTAACCACCGTGAGAGTTTCTCGGCTAAGGTTAGTGACTGACATAGGTATTTCATCAGATCGATTTTGCAACGGCCTAAATCCTGTAAGATTAAAAGTAATGGCGTAGCTTCCTTATTAGCCAAACCATTGCTGTACAAATTTTCTTTACCAAAGTATCGCGATTCATATTCGAGCAGTTTCTTGCTTAGATAATAGACCGCATGCTTGCTCCTATCTTCATGTTCTTGGATGAGCATTGCCCCAACAGATGACTCATCGATGGCCAAGTATAGGATCAGGGGTTTTCCGGGCACTGGTGGGCGGAGGACTGGTGGGTTTATCAAGTATTGCTTGATTTTGTCAAAAGCAATCTAGTATTGGTCGTTCCAAACCACTGGTTGGTCCTTTCTTAATAGCTTAAATATCGGTTCACAGATTATGGTGAGTCTGGTGATGAATTTGCTGACGTACTGTAGGGACCCTAGAAATGAACGAACCTCTTTCTTTGTTTTTAGTACAGGTATTTCCCTGATGGCTCGGCTTTTGTCAGGGTCCATTTCAATTCTTTCTGACTAACTATGTGGCTTAGAAGTTTCCCAGAAGTTACCCCTAATATACACTTCTTCAGGTTTAGGCGTAGATTATACTTTTCGATCCTAGTAAGAAACCTGCCCAAAATAATAGGGTGCTCTTCCCTGGTATGGGATTTGACGAGCATATTGTCCATGTAGAGTTCAACCTCTTTGTGAATCATATCATGAAGCAAGGATGTCACGACTCGTTGATATGTTGCCCCGATGTTTTTCAACCTCAATGGCATTACTTTGTAACAGTAGACACCCCATTCCATGATGAAAGCTATTTTGACATTGTCTATTATGACCATTAGGATCTAGTTGTAACATGAAAATCCATCCATGAAGAAGTATATAGCTGATAAGTGTATATTAACACTTATAATCATGATATTTTCAATCATAAAACACTATGATTTAAGTCATTTTATACTTCATATAAAAGATTTCACGTGGTATGTAGTTGTTTTTTATGCAAATGCAGAAACTAGGTAAATCTTTGGCGTAAAATGATCAAAAGTGGAATTCTATGGAAAAAGAGTGAAAAAGGTGCAAAAAGATGTGTGGAACACAAAGATTTGGCTTAGGAACGAAGTTGTCAAAGATCGACAAAGTTGCAAAGAAGAATCATGAGGAAATAGCATTTCACGATCGTGACATCTATTCGCGGTCATGACTTGTCACTCTTCATAAATAGAAAACTGATAATCAATGTTCATGGTCACTATATAAGATTCGCGGTCTTGACTTGTGACTGTTAATGGTTATCTCTTACCAACTACCAACCGCCAGATAACAATGATCAACTGCCATCAACTACTAATCGAAAAGACACCTTTTATAAGTCAACCAATCATGAAAAGGTGTCTTTCCATTGTGGATGAGGATGAATCTTTGCATCCAATCAAAATGAAGTGATGCAACTCTTCGCCAATGGACATGACTCTTCGTTTGGATAGACGCAACCCTTCATACTCTATAAATAGGGTTTAAGACCCACCAATTTCATGGGTATGGTGTATGGGATTATAGGTGTGGTATGTGGTACGTGCATACTTAGTTTTAGAGAGAAAATCGTGTAGATTTCGCTTCAATCTAAGTTAGCGAGAAAATGTATAAGTGATTCGAACTTTATTTCGATCACTAGATTTCTCTACATATTTGAGCGATTATTGTATAAGTGTAATTACAAATCACTTATCAATAAAAGTTTTCATTCTTCAATATTCATTTATTCAATATTCACAAAGAATAGCATCCTAGCGAAGGTTCTGTACGGGTCAAGATAGAATTCAAAGCAAACGCAGGAATTGCGGGAATTGATGACTCCCATTAAAGAGTGGATACGGTTTGATCAACTTTAGCTTTCACTTGCATACCTTACAACTTTGTTTTGATTTCTACTTATATTTTCTATTTCGAAGTTTATGATATATCTATGTGTCATATTTTATATTTCGTGTTGAGTCTTTTATATTAATAAAGTTATATGCTTTTGAGTTAACTTTAAGAGTGATTTTGAGGTTAACAAGATTGTGTATAATCACTGGATCTGTGATTATAATGCTGTTTAGTGAGCCAACATTTTTGGAATGGTAACTTAGTAA
>CATIWQ010880015.1:0-34038 GCA_949673415.1 Euphorbia schlechtendalii | reverse complement strand
TCATGAAGAACAATGTCTCCAAGTCTCAAGTCAAGATGAGACGGAATGGGTGATCGACACTGCAGCATCTTATCACGCCACTCCCAACAAGGAGTTCTTCACCACCTACAAAGCAGGAGATTTTGGGATGGTGAAGATGGGAAATAGTGGCCATTCCAAAATTATCAGAATTGGTGACATTTGTGTCAAAACGAACACTGGCTACACCCTCATCCTCAAAGAAGTTAGGCATGTTCCTGATTTAAGGCCTAACTTGATATCTTGTGGTGTCCTGGATCGTGAAGGTTCGAGAATTTCTTCGGGAGTAGGAAATGGAAGCTTACAAGGAATTCTTTGGTAATTGCAAGAGGAACCATGTGTTGTACACTATAAAAAACAAATGCAATCATTTATAAAGATGGATTGCATGCAGCTGAAGAAGAGTCTTCACCAAACTTATGGCATAGAAGATTGGCTCACATCAATGAGAAAGGGTTGCAGATTCTAGCAAAGAAGGCACTTGTACCTTATACTAATGGTATGCCACTATCCCCATGTGATTACTACCTCTTCGGTAAGCAATATAAAGTGACATTCAATAAGTCATCAAGAAGAAAGTCAAGTGTTCTTAACTTAGTACACTCAGATGTTTGTGGCCCCTTTGAAATAGAAACCTTGGGAGGTAACAAGTATTTTGTTACTTTCATTGATGATGCATCTAGGAAGCTATGGATGTATTTCCTAAGAACAAAGGATCAGGTATTCCAGTCATTCTAAAAGTTTCATGTCATGGTGGAAAGAGAGACTAACAAGAAGTTGAAATGTCTCCGAACTAACAATGGTGGTGAATACACATCTCATGAGTTTGAGAATTATTGTTCCAAACATGGAATCCAACATGAGAAGACTATACCTGGTACCCCACAACACAACTGTGTAGCAGAGAGGATGAATCACACCATTATGGAGAAGGTTAGATGCATGCTCAAAATGGCTAACTTACCTAAGTCATTTTGGGGAGAAGCAACACGCACAGCCTGCTATGTCATCAATAGGTCACCATCTTCCGCTCTAGACTTTGATATTCCAGAAAGAGTATAGAATGGAAAAGACGTTCAATACTCTCATCTGAAGGTGTTTGGCTTCAAGGCATTTGCACATGTGCCTAAGGAGCAACGGTCAAAGCTTGATGATAAAGCAAGTCCCTATATCCTCATAGGATATAGAGATGAAGAGTTTGGGTACAAACTATGGGATCCAGAGAAGAAGAAGGTCATTAGAAGTTGAGATGTAGTCTTCTGGGAGAACGAGACAATCGAAAGCTTCAAGAAAAATGATAAGTCAGGGTTTGTGAATGGCGTCATTCCTAGCACTGTTCCTTCACAATCAAACAATATAATTGGAGAAAATGTTGAAACGCTGGAACTAATGGAGGGTCATGAAGAAGAAGATGTTGATGAGCCGGGGGAGCAACCTACATAGTAAGCAGAAGCTGAGTAGCAGCTTAGAAGATCTACCAGGGATCATCAACCAACATCAAAGTATCCTAGTTTTGAGTACATTCTCCTTATCGATGAGGGGGAGCTGAAGAATTTCCAGGAAGTGATAACTCATGCAGATAAAGAATCCTGGCTTGAGGCGATGCAAGACGAGATGAATTCCTTGCAGAAAAATAATGCTTATGAGTCAGTCAAACTTCTAAAAGGTAAAAAAGCATTGAAGAACAAATCGGTTTTCAAGCTCAAAAGAGATGGCAACGGAAAGTTGGTGAAGTATAAAGCTCGTCTAGTAGTAAAAGGATTTCAACAACAAAAGGGAATTGATTTTGATGAAATCTTTTCTCCGGTGGTTAAGATGACTTCTATTCAAGCGGTTTTAATCTTGGTAGCAAGCTTGAACAATTAGATGTGAAAACAACATTCCTTCATGGCAACTTGGAAGAAGAGATCTACATAGAGCAACCAGAAGGTTTTGAAGTAAAAGGGACAGAAAACCTGGTTTGCAAATTACAAAAGAGTCTATACGGGCTGAAACAAGCACCCAGATAATGGTACAAGAAGTTCGACTCTTTCATGAGTGGTCATGGTTACAAGAAGACTCAGACAGATCCATGTGTCTACTTCAAACACTTCTCTGATAACAACTTTATCATATTGTTATTATATGTCAATGACATGTTGATTGTGGGATAAGATGTTTCTTCAATTCGTCAATTGAAAGATCAGTTACCGAAGTCCTTTGACATGAAATACTTAGGACCAACATAACAGATTTTGGGCATGAAGATTATTCGTGATAGAAGCAACAAAAGGTTATGGCTATCAAAAGAAAAATATGTTGAGCGTGTGTTATAACGTTTCAACATGTTGAATGCTAAACCAGTTAGCATTCCTCTTGCCGGTCATCTGAAGCTGAGTAAAGAATCTTGTCCATCAACTAAAGAAGAGAAGGAAGATATGAGAAAGATTCCATATTCCTCTACTATGGGGAGTTTGATGTATGCAATGGTTTGCATAAGGCCAAACATTGCACATGCTGTTAGAGTTGTAAGCAGATTCCTAGATAATCCGGGAAGACAACACTGGGAAGTAGTGAAGTGGATTCTGAGATATTTGAAGGGAAGCTCGAAGAAGTGCTTGTGTTATGGAGGATCCAAACCAATCTTAGAAGGCTATGTTGATGCTGACATGGTGGGAGATCTCGATCATAGAAAATCAACTTCGGGATACGTGTTTACTTTTACCAGGGGAGCAATTTCTTGGCAATCTAAATTACAGAAATGTGTTGCACTTTCTACAACCGAAGCAGAGTACATCTCAGCTGCTGAAGCAAGAAAAGAGATGATTTGGTTGAAGAGATTCTTTGAAGAGGTGGGTCAAAAGCAAGCTGACTACATAGTATAATGTGATAGTCAAAGTGCAATAGATTTAAGCAAGAATACAATGTATCACTCTCGAACAAAGCACATTGATATCCGATATCACTAGATACAAGAGCAATTAGAAAATGGAGTTCTTCATCTTGAGAAAATTCCAACAGAAGAGAACCCTTCAAATATGCTAACCAAAGTGATTCCTCGAGAGAAGTTTGAGCTGTACAGTAAGTTGATCAACATGAGCTCCAATTAGGAGCTGTCTTGATAACCCCATGAGTCTGGAGGGGGAGAATTGAAGGGTCCAGACAATTAATGGGGTTGCAAAGGGTGGCAAAGTTTATCAAAGAAGTTGATAAATTATTTAATTAGGTGTTGATTTATTAACATTAATGAGCTTCCATCACATTGTCAAATTATTAGTTGAACAATTTGGTTTTAAAAGGGCCATTTCCTAGCAATCCAAACACCATTTGAGAATCCATGAAAGCCTTTAATTCCTTTTGTGGAGCATTATTCCTACAAAAGAGTATTTTGAGAGTTTCCTCTTGCAGAGTAATTTATTACAACAAGAGAGTAATTCGTGAGGGGGTTGAGTGATTTTAACTTGTCAGTAAAATTGGGGTGTTTCCAACTATCCTAAAATTATACCTCGAGTTTGGGTATACTTGAGAGAGTTTGTATTTTGATTTCCCATTATTTATTAGTGAAGTTATCGGTGCCCAGTGGTTTTTCACTTTCAAGGGTTTCCACTTAAATCTCTGTGTCTCTTTATTTCTTTACTTACTTTATTTGTTGTTGCGAATCTATTTTAGTTAACACATATCACCCAGCTACTGAATTATCTGTTCGGGACCTAACAGATTATTCCAATGGCTCTCCTTCATATCAAATTATTAATGATTTGAATTACAATTCCTGCACATTACTCTTCAAAAGGACCTTTGAAGTAAAAGCACATGAAAAGACTACATCTAGTGAACTTTAAACATAGCATTATAAGAAAACAAACTAATATAAACACCATTGTTCTTTGACTCTCCATACTATGAACATTGACAATCAATGAACAAAAAACAACATTAAAAGATAAAATGTAGCAAGTGGCAGATGGAAATTCTTAAAATTAGCGCATGTAATGAACCCTAACTTTTTTTAACCAACTTTCCGTTCTTTATATATTTAAAATCAACACACGTAATAACATAGATGGAAATTCAATGACAATTTCTCATGGAAAAAGAAAGAAATAACCACATATTTTGTAAACCACACACAAATAAGAGAAACGAAGAAAATAAGACAAGAAAGCTCAACAGGGATATCAGAAGAGATGAAGTGCTATGGTGAGAACAAAGTATGGGCTTAGATTTAAAAAGAAGCAGAAGAGGAAGCAGAAGTTTTGAACCCAAGTATACAGTACTTCATAGTACTTAATGTTTTGGAAATAACAAATTACTTAGAAATGTGAAATAAATTCAGTACCAAGTAGACTCTTAATTATGCAAGTTTAACTTGAATTGTTTTATGAAAAAAAACTCTGTTTTGTTGAAACTTAATTAAGTTATTGCTTAGAGAAGGAGAAGTTGAGTTGTTGTGTACTTTATAGTTATGCAATATAACTCAGCTTGAGCTGAGTAGTTTTTGCTTAGTTAAAAACTAAGTAACTTGAGAAACTTGTGCTTTTAACTATGAATAATAAGATAGAATATTCCTTTGATGCTTTTCAGGTAAAAAGTGTTGAAATCATAATGGATATTCATGTGGTCATCACAACCAAAAGGTGTCAGTACAGAATGTTGGAGATAACTCACAAGCGTCTAAGTAATATATGTAACTTCTGACATACGTTGTTTTTTAGTATCTCCGTGCTATTCTACAACATTAGTAAAGCAACCAACTGTAAATCTCCATGTTGCATTTTATGTGCCTCTCTCAAATGGATCTTCTTAAAGATATTTGAGTTGTTGACGAGTTGAAGATTAACGGATTAATCTTGCACCTCAACGTTTGAAATCACTTTTTCTAACATCCAGAAATCTAGTTCAAACGAGCAAATTTAAAATCTATGCAAAGAGGAGATTTTGAAGATCAAGTCATGATGAGAAGTTTACAACGGCTACTTCCAACCCTCAACATTTATAAATAGAGCCTAGAGTTGATGTTTGTAATTGGTGAATCACCTTGAATTTCCTAAGAGTTGAATCTCTGTTAAAGCAATCCTAGTGTTCGAAATTCCTTTTCAAGCAATCTAAAGCAAACAACCATTTCTAATTTGTTACATGTTAGAGAGAAATCATATATGCTTAGATTCTTAGCAAAGTTATTTCATTATAAAGGATTAAACATTTTATAAGTTGAAATCCTCTATTCTTTAAATTTACCAATTATCTAAGTGAGACAATTTGGAAGGGTACCCAAACTGAGTATTTAGTGGTAGTTAGAAAGAAAGGTACCTTTTGTAATTAGTCTACCTACTATTGAAGGCTTCTCTACCTATTGAAGCAAAGAAACACTAGTGGATTAGAGCTTAGAAAAGAATTCAGAGACTAGAGGTAGGCTAGGGCATGAACGAGGATAAAATCTTAGTTGTTCTCTATCCTTAGCTATCTTTTATTTGCTTAATATTGTTTACACTCATTCATCATTTATTTATTTTATATATCTCACTAGTAGAAAATGGCCTGTAGGGTCGCACTATAGGCAACGATTAAGATGAAAAACCCTCTCTAAAACTCATTAAAAAAAAAGCGAAGCTCAATACGGACGGTTTTGAATAAAAAACAATCTGCAAAACATTCAATAATTAAAAATTAAGTATCATTGTGGATGGTTATTAGTATATAACCATCCGTAATGCCTAGACTAGGTAATCCGGACGATTATATACTAATAATCGTCCGCAATAAGTTTTTGCAAGAAACCCATTCGAACGGGTTTTAAGTTAGGCCCGTCCGTATTACTTAATACGGATGGGTCTAACGTTATAACCATCCATAATAACATATAGAACAGATTAGAACAGAACGCGTATTAGAACAGATCTATACCTAAATCCTCTCTTCCTTTGCGTACTCAGCAGTGATTCAAACTCCAACCTCCTTCATCTCTTTTGCACCTCTCATTCTCTTTTTTACCTAAAGTTTGTTTTTGCTGAAATCCCCACATACTCCCCTCTCTTTCTCTTTTACACCTTCATCTATTTTTGTTGGAATCGCCACCTCCACCAGAATCGCTTCCTTCGCCTAAATCACCTCTATATCTCTCACTGGCTTCTATGTACTTGCTTTTGAGGTTGGGGATAGAGGGAACTTCAAGGATTGTTGGAGCATCGAGTTGTTTTAGAGGGAATTTCAGGTTCATAACCTTTTATCATTTTCTCCTTCATCTATTTTCAAGGAATAGGGTGGTGTTTAACTCCTTCAAATTGAAAATCAAATTCGAATTCAAGTCTTTTGCCCGATTGGGCTCAGTCATTAACTCATGCATATCAAAAGAATCAGGTAAATAATAGTCAAAATTTGGATTCTATACCTAGATTTTGTTATGATTTGAATCACTATAATGTCATTCATTTTTCTGAATCATCTGTTTGGGAAGATCTCAATGCTATATTTGCTTTTTACTTCTTTAGATTGTCCGAGTGTTGCTCAGGGGTGGAGCATATAATTGGGTCATTATGTAAAAATGATGCACATTTTAGTTGTTTGGAATTTAAATCATAGAGTAGTCAATTTTATTTGGTTTTTGGTAAGAAGTACATGCATAGAATTGAGTGAGGAGCAAATGTGTGATTTGTTGCTACAACTATTATATGAAATATGGGGTTGGGGTTATTCCCAATTTTGTAAATATGAGCCATTGGGTTATTAGCAACTAGACAAATTAGTACGCTTACTGGCACTTATGCAAGGTAGTTTAAAATGGGGGGTTTCTAAAACTTGAGATTGAAAAAATTGCTTAGGGCCTTGATAACTTGAAGTTGTGAGATAGTCCCTACAATGATCGTTGCACTTGTTTTCGATACCTCTGAGAATTCCCTAGACTTTCTTAATGAATGGCTAAACGTTCTTCAATCGATTCTGATCCCTTTTGCACTGATCCCTCAGCTATTTCTCTTTTCCCAAGAGAAAATCATTAGAAGTTTTAAGATCAGTTCTATTCTTAAGGTATGTTAGTAATACACAGTCACAGTTAAGTTTATTTTTTATTTCCCTTCCAGTTTTTTGATAGATGCATTACATTGATTTTTTTTTATTACAGCTTACATCGTGGCTAGTTGTGGAACTAGTGATAGTGATCAATGGGTACCTTTTGGTTGACTTTTTCTCGAGCGAAGTAAGTGGGGTCATTTTCTCGACTTCAGTGGGCATACTGACTGGCGCATTAAGAAATCGTCTAAAAGCATATTTAGAGATTGTTAAAGTTCCTAATTAGGAGAGGCTAACTCCTGGTGATTTATGAAACTTATGAAAAGTTATCACACTTTATTTATCGATGCTCATTTGTTGCAAGGGATGGCTGCCTTGTGGAACTCCATTGAAAATGTCTTTTGTTTTACTAACCAAGAGTTGTGTCCTCTTTTCGAATAGTTTAGTGCTATTTTATGTGTCCCTTGTAACAAAGACAACGTTAATCAGAAAGATCACTTGGAACTTAAAGCAAGAAATGTTAGCTTTCTTCAACTTAGTCATCTTTAGCAACATAGGATCCTCTGGGGAAGTGGTTTTGAACCATTTCGTTGCTTTGGAGATCTGTCGAGCTTTCCCTCTTGCCAATCCTTGTTGGGTCCCAATAATGAACCTTTTGTTGATGTGTTTTTATCTGTGTGAATTAGGGATTGGCTTTCATAATACCCACTTAGCCACTTTAGCTCACCACACTATTGAGGGAAAATCTCCCATTGTAGTGACATTGGTTGATATAGTTTCCTATCTAAACTCTACTCAATCAGTTGTAGAGATTACGATGGGTAGCAATGTTTTGCTACAAGTGTAATTTAAAGAGACGTTTAAGATCATGTGGAACCTATTGGAGCCTATCATGTCTTACCTTCCTAGGGCATTCTAGACGAGGGATATAGAGAGGGGTCGGTATTAGACCAACACCATGTCCTAGTAGATCAAATATCTGCATGGGTTAATTGAAGAAAAACATTAGGTGGATTTCTCCTTGGTTACGAAGAGTTGAGGTGATTACCATGATGGTATATGAAGGAGTTTAGCTTTGGGGCTTATGGAAGGCTGCTCCTTACTCTCCTCATGGTGTTTACAAGTAGTGTGGCCTTTATTAAGGGATACCGAGGCCTATTTATACTCTTGATAGTGGTCGCTGGACAAGCATATGGGCTTGTCCTATTAGAGATAGGTGGAGCGGGCACACTCTTGATGTTGTTAATTATGATAAATCACCTAGCATATGAGGGTTACATACAGTGGCTTGATTCCATTAAGTACGTGCCTACTAGAGATGGTAGGGAGATCATTAGTCACCTTATGCGTCATCGTGTGGTAGGTTTTAGTCACTTATTTTTGTCATTCTTTTCCAACTATTTTGAAAATAAGTTCTGACTTTGTTTGTCGGATTGTGTGAACCATATGTTTGTATTTGTGTTTCTTTTAAATGTCTTTAAAGTTTCCATTAAGATCGCATCTTTATATTTAACAATTCAAACATAAATAAGATTGAAATAAAAGCAGATAATAAATGGAAACACGCCATTTATATCCAAAAATTTAACTTGGCGTTAGCAAGACTTTTACAAGTTTTTCAAACTAGCTGCTTTATTCTTGTCTTAACTTTTGCTTGAAGGCCCTTACTAGACATTTCATTCTTCTTTTCATTCCTCTTTCGATAGACATATCATTCCTCTTTTATAAGGTTTAAGCTTATCTTGGTTCATGCGATTCATGAACTCGTTAATGTCCATAATTATAATTTCTCCTATTATTTGTACTTTCTTTATGATGTAAGGCCCTTCCTAAATAAATTGGAATTTTCCTCTAAGGTCAGTATAGGTTTCTTTGATTTAATTCAATATCAAGGCTCCGTGAATTAGTCGTCTTCTTGTCATCTTGAAATTACTATCATAGTACTTGGTGATTAGTTGTTTATACATTCGCATATTGTCCTAGGCTTTCAGCCATTTTTCGTAAACAAGTTTAACGCATCGTATTCAACTTCTACCCAATGGGCTTCCGTGAGTTTCACCTCTTATGCTACTTTGAGCTATTTAACTTTTAATTATGCTGATAATATGACTTCAATAGCGTAAACTAGTGAAATGGGTCTTTGAAAGGTGGGTGTTCATATGCTAACACGATATCCCCACAATGCGAAGGGAAGGTATTCTGCCTCTTTGTTTGCTTAAGGTCGGTGTGGGGATGAACTATGGTGTTTTATCTCATATATCTCGACTAAATTCAACGTTTCTCCTTGGAATTGTATGCTATTATTCTTGACTATGTGGTGAGGGATGTTGTAACAGGCAAAGATGTGTTTTTTTATGAATTTAGCCATTTTCTTAGCCGTTACATTCGATTATGATTCAGGTTCTACCCATTTGGAGAAGTAGTCTACAACAACCACTACAAACTGATACCCATAGGTAGATGAAGTATGGAACTCTCATATGATATCTATGCCCCAAACTGAGAATGGCCATGGAGTGATTAGGTTCAAGAGTTCTCTAGGATGCAAAGTTCAAGTTATCGTGTATTTAAAAGTCATGACGTTTTTTAACTTCTTTTAAATAATTGACTACCATCATTAAAGAGAAGTAACCCATTCTTCGAATCTTCTTAGCTAACATCACCCTATTCATAAGAGGACTACAAGATGTGAAATGCACTTCTTTCATAATTTTTGTGGCCTTGTTTTGATTCAAGCATTTAAGTGACGGTCCTTCCGTAGATACCTTGTATAACTGAGTGCCTATAAACCCAAATTGTATAGGTAATCATCTTAGTTTGATCTTATCGAAATCTCTTGCTTTGGGGGGATATTTACCTGTTTCAAGGTATCGAGCAGTGTCTTCATAACACGACAACTCTTCAATGTGTAGATGATTTATTATGTTGAGGTAAATATAACTCTGGATGATTCTAGCACAACATGTTTGATTGGCTTGTTCTAGATACCATCCTACATGGATGTAGTGTAGCTAGGGAATATTCCATCTACTTTTCCTCCAATAAAATATGTTCAAACTCACAATTTTCAAATAGTGTAGCTTTGGTCCATATGGAGACAAGGTAAGGTTTGAGGGAGTTTTCTTTTACTTCCTAGTCTCCCACTGCTTTTTTGATGACCAATACCAAATCATCGATGAACTCAACTTCTCTTGCCTCTAGGATTACTACCCTAACAATCACACTTCATATTCTAGCCCATTGTTGGTGATTGTGAAATCTAATCTCTCAGAGAGAGGGAATAGGCAATTAAGGGTGATTATGATAACTTGAAGGCCACCCCTCTTTTTCTTGATGGCCCCATGAAAGTACATGGTAAATCTATGGGGCTTTTCTATTATAACCGCTAAATATTCATCTAGGAACTCCATGTTGGTTACATGATTGGATTTTAAAGGTTGATTGGCTAAGAATTCAACTACAACTCTCCCCTTAACAATTTTTTGCGTGATGTACTCTATGTTAAATTTTGAAAGTAGGACCAACAATTTGGATAGCATCCCAATGAGAGATGGTGTTTGACACAAGTATCTCATGGGGTCTACTTTATCAACGGCTTGTATTTGGTGTGACTGAAAGTAATGGCATAGTTTCTTATTAGCCAAACATAGTTGTAAATGTTTTATCAACAATTGAGCACCATGTCTCGTATTCTAAAAACTTTTTTCTCAGATAGTATATGGCGTGTTCTTTCTTATAGTCATCTTCTTACATTACCATGGCCCTCACAAAAGATTCTTCGATTGCTAGGTAGAGTATGAGGGGCTTTCCTAGTACTAGAGGCCTTAAGATGTGTGGATTGGCTACATAGGCTTTTATCTTTTCCAAGGCAACCTAACATTGTTCATTTCATTTGATAGAATGTTGTTTCACTTTATTTGAAGATGGGTTGCTGGCTATGAACCAATCGACATATTGTAATGATTCAAGGAAACTTCTAACTTCCTTCTCTATTTTGGGAACATGAATTTCAAAGATGGCTTTCACTTTGTCTAGGTCAATTTCAATTCCTCATTTTCTTACTATGTGCCATAGAAGCTTACCAGAGGTCACACACTTTTTCAAGTTTAGGCAAAGGTTGTGTTATTCTATGTGTTTGAGGAATGGATCTAATATAATTGGATGTTTTTCTAGTGTCACAGATTTTACCAACTTGTCATCAACATACATTTCAACTACTTTATGGATCATACCATGGTGCAAAGTGGTTAGGGTTCATGGGTACGTTTCCCTAGTGTTCTCTAATCCAAAGGCCATTAGCCTATAACAATATACTCCCCATTCAGTGAAGAATGCAGTTTTCTACTTATCAATGACATCCATGATCCGAAGAATCCATTAAGAAATGGGTACAAAGATGCTTTAGCCATGCTATTCGATAAGCACATCTATATAGAGTAGTAGGAAGTCATCCTTTCGAGAATATTTGTTAAGGCCATGAAAATCAATACACACTCAAACTTTCCTGTCCTTTTTAGCTACTAGTTTAATGTTGGCTACCCATTTAGTGTATCTAACGACTTCTAGGAACTTAATCTTCTTGGCTAATTTCTCTTTTACTTTCCCTACCCACTCTGGTCTTAACCTTCTTAGCTTTTACTTGACAAGCTTGATATCAGGATTAGTGGGAATTCAATGTTCGGTTACGTATCATTTGACTCCGGGTCTATCATCATAGGACAATGCAAAGGACGCTACTTGAGATTTTAGTGTTTTGATCATTTCTCTCTCTCACACATAGAAGTTAACCACTTTTGTGAAGATCTCAAAGCTTGTGATGGCCTTTCAATTTAAGATGATCTCTTTTGGGTATTCTTAATAAGGTGTCTCACTAGGGTGAGTGAAGAAGTCAACCATGTTGAGCATTTTGTGTAGAGTCTTCACTTGTTATTTTCCTTTGTAATATAGTCTTGGGAGTTGGTGAGACCCTATTACAAAATTGAAAGTTGGCAGACCATGGACTTGCACTTCGATTCCAATTCTGGAGGCAAGATGTTTATGCATGTACTTTTGATTCTAGTAAGACCATTGGACGAGGTCTTTGTTCATCTCAATTTTGATTGTTTCTATCCAAAATCCATCCACTTTGACAGGTCCAGATGGTATTACCTCTACTATGGATTCCTCGTTTTGTCCAAGAACACGATCTTGCTTCTAATTAGCCTTATCACTTTTTGATGCAAAGTGAAAGACACTCATCCTTACGCGTTGAACCAAGGACTACCTAGTAACAATGAGAAGGTAACAAGTATACCAATGATGATGAAAGCTGTGTTTTGATTCCACTTCCCCTATTTTTACCACGGCTTTGAATGTACCAAGAACTGTTTGTTTAAAATCATCATAGGTTCTAATTACTATGCTAGATTTTTTCACCAGCTTTTAGCTAATTCCCAACGAGGGTAATATCATCTCTGCATAGATGTTCAATGCTGACTCATCATCAACCATAGCGCATGGCATGACCTTGTCAAGTATTTCGATGCAAAGTTATAGCTCACGATTGTTGTTTTCTTATTTCAAGGTAAGTCTTGGGTAGAGAAAGTAATGTAAGTCAACTTTGGCGTAGGTTCTATAGATACACAAACCTCTTCCAGGGTGGCTAAGGATAAGGTTTCAATTTCCATTAGCCTTTTTACTAAAGCCCGGAGGTGGACTTTAGGCTTCTTTGGAGCTCCCAAGTACTCATCTTGGTGGAAGTTATCATAAATTGATCCATAATGGGATCTTTTATGTTTTCCTTTTCCTTCCAAAGGAGTAAGTCAAGTTGGTTAGGATTCTTATTGAAAGGGTTGCTCGATTTGTATTCTCATCCACTTTAAGTTATGTGGTGGACTTGTTCCTTTGATCAATCATTATAACCCACCATGGGCTCAAACGCTACGAATATGTCAAAGTCATCCTCCAACTGTATGTCTCATATATTGACGGGTTTAATAATTATCCTTCTTCTAGGAAGAGGCTAAGTTGCATGGTAGGAGGGGAGCTTGATAAAAGGTTTATCCTTTTCTTTGCAATTGGATAGTTGGATTCGCTTTAAATATCTGCTCGATGATAAAGACCTTTGATCGGCCTGTCTATATCATGTGGACTGATTATTCATCTTCAATGATTCCTCCATCGAATGGATCTATAACTGAGTTATCATTTCCCATTAGCCTTTTATACTTTAATCCTGATTTGTCAAGATTCTGAAATCACTAGTGGTGTTGGTACCAAGGTTGTAAGAGTCAATCTCGAAGTATGTATCTTTGAGTGGTTCCCCTAGGTTGTCAACACTTCCATCTTCAATATCTGACTCATTGAATACAGATTCTCCACAAGGTTCATCGTCTTCCATGTGTAGATAAATTGGTAAGTTTCGGTTATCATTATCAAATGGGAAGTTAGGCTCATTTTTTTTGTTTACGAAGTAATTATCCAAATTAATCAATTCATCCTCATTGTGTTCACGACTAAGCTTAGGATTTAGTCTTTCAAATTCCATGACTTCCATCTGGGCCAGTAGCGTTAAACCCCTTCTACAAAGATGGGAATAAGGCTCCACTTTTATGAAATAAGTGGAGCATAGGGTGGCCTAGTCTATTTAATAGTTTTTGAGGATGCTCTCATACCACTCAAGAGAGATTCCTTGTTGAAAGAAGAAGATTTGGCTATAGTATCCAACTTTAGAGATAACTTACTCAGTTGTGCAAACATGGAACATATGAAGGAAATGTATAGGGTAGGTGTTGCCTGTATACTTTATCCCTTTAGGAATGCAATTAGGGTTCTAACTAGATGGATGTTGATAGTTGTGATCTCATTTTTCTTCCCAATTGCAAAACTTCTCCTCCATTTGAGCATTGACTCTAGAGGGACCTACCCCTCTACACTTGGTTCTTTGACGAACATGGCATTAATATGGAACTCGGATTATTGATTTGCGGAGTGTTGAGAGTTTTTGGTAGAAAGTCATAAAACCTGGGCATCAGCGGTATAACACTCCAATTTTTCACCTTTGGGATCCTCCATAAAAACAACCAAAATTCCAAGGAAGATGTGGATTCTGCATAGTTGATTTTCTGATTGAGTGGAGTAGGGTGAAACATGTTGCTAATAACTCCCTCCATATGGAGAAGTTGGAGAGGTGGTGCAAGAAGTATAGGGATATCAAGGAGTCCCTCTTTATCACAACTGATGATGATATAGGGTGCTTGACATGGATCGATCAAAATGCTTTCCCTGACCTACTTACATTGAGTGAGGGTCGATACTAAACACTAACGAAGGATGTTGTGTTCTACTCTTTTGGTACAAAGTAAGGTACTTCCAATAACGGATCAACATGAATTAAATCTTGTTAGGGGTTTATGGCCTAAGAATATGGCCCATCATCGTTTGTATAATAGGGAATTGGTGGGGAGAAGGCATTAATAAAGCTACTCTCTATAGCTCATTAGTCTAGGGTTCTCGTGATAGGGAAATTATGGTACCAAGTCAAGGATTGACCTTCAAAGAACATAAAAAAGATTATAGAGTTCCCAAGTGGTGATATATTATACATGCTCATCGTTTCATGGAACCGTTCAAGAAATAATAATGGGTTGAGTTGCCAAATGTACAGATAGTTTTTGCCTTTTCATCGAGCAACATTTAACAATCCTCTTGTACAGATGTCACATGCATATCTCCACACCTTCCTCGTCCACCTCATTTCCTTAAATATAGGGTTTTCTTCCTCACCCTCTAGTTTATTGTTCATTTATTCCTATTTTCATTGATGAAGATGGTATTGATGGATACTTCTTGTTTCTTGAAAGCTTCCTTGACATAACTTTCAAATGAGGTCCATGGATGGAAATTTCATGTTTGGATATCGATATACCATTCCCATGTTTCTTTCTTGAGAAAAAGCTCAATGACTCCCATGTAGATGCGCTTAGGGATTTTGTAAAATATCATTAGCCAATAGAATTATTCGTGGAAGTCATCCACATCCTCTTTTCTAAAGAAATAGAGTGGTTTATAGGGATAAGGCTGTTAATTTCCCTAAATCACTTATATCTTCTCGAACCAATTCGGCATATCTTCAAGGGAGTGGGGTTTTTATTTTTGAAGTTGCTATCATGGACTTGGTTACTTCCCCTTTTTCCCTATATAGATGCCTCAAATTCCTCAATTCTCCTCAGCTCAGTTTTTCTCTCTTTGTTATACATCTCTCTTCATTCGTTGTGTAAGATCCTCCATGAGTTTCTCCAAACCAACAAAGAATTCTTTTGAAGGCTCTTTCTAAAGTGAGCCTTCTCGATTTATTTTCGGGTTGGTCTTCGAGTAGTCTAGTAGCTGCTGTTTAATAATGGGTTCTTCCTCAACGAGGTTTTGGTCGATGAAGATCTGTATGGATCAATCATAAAGGCTCTCCTAGTTTGGCAGCTCGTGCTAACGAAATTCTACTGAATTGCTCTAAGGGAACACCGTCACCAAAAGAGAAAAAGCACACTTCAACTGGTAATGTTCTAAACTTAGATGCTAAGTTTCTTTTATAAGCTTTATAAACCTAAAAGCATCTATGGTAAATTTTAACCTTGATTATATCAATCATTGCATGGTTAGGAGATCCTTACGTTGATTTTATGTTTTGAAGTTCCTCCTTCCAACGTTTGCATGATCAATTACTGTCATGATTAACCAGCAGTGGTATCAAAGCCTACCTTATGCTATGCATGACTGATAATAATGTGTTAAAATGATGTTTTCTATGAATTGATTAAAGTATGCTATGCATGACTCAGGGTTTATTTCCTAGTATAGAAAATGATGTGAGAACAAGATTAAGGTTTTGCTCAAACGTAGTCTAGGTGATTATCATATAAATTAGCAATGTTTTACCAAATGTGTAAATGCTTTAATTGAGGTTCATCCTATATTTCACTTAATAAAGGATGAAATCTTTAAATCATAGTTGTCCGTGGTAAAACAAATTGAAGTGCCTATGGTGATTTTGGCAAGGATTGGCTCGGCTTTTCATTCACTTCAAGGGAGGCCTCTCCTACTTGGAAATCTCCATCGCTATTAGAGTCAAAAGTACCTAAGGAACTTTTATGACTTAGTCGATTTCTGGTATGAGAATTAGATTCCGTATATGGTTTCACAAACGTGGTTTAAGTTGTTAAGTGAAAACTTATAGACATAGGTGCAATGACTTAAACATGGACCTTGTTTGTTTTGCATGCTATGTGGAGTCTTGGCATAATGAAATGAGTATGATATACCAGTCCAGAGTATGTTCCCTTAGAGTTAATAATTTCAAATAGCCCAGAATTATTATTTTTATAATAATATCCATCGTAATCTTATTAACGGATGTAAGTACATGTAAAAATTTCCTTCCCTTAACATGTGTTTTGTCATGAGACTAGATGGGGTTAATGACTGAAATAAAATTGGTTAGTTGTCCATATTATTGGAGTTAATGCCAAATTGGAGACACATTTGAGGAGTTGTACAATCAGGTACGCACTTCTCAAGAAAGAGAACTCAAATGGACTAGTAATTGCAAGAGATTCAAATGGATGGGTTCCAACCAATGTTGTCCTATTTTTGCTAGACTTGTGATAGTGAGTGTCATGATGAGTGGATATGGATGCTACCTACTAAGGAAAATTGGTTCAACCAAATTTCCTGAATTTAAATAGAAGGGGATATTAGATTGTCGAAAAAATAGTAGGAATTATGTGCTTAATTAAAGACCTTATATTAAATGCATGTACATATATTAATGTCTAATCAAATTCTATTTTATATCTAGGTTGAACGATGAGTCTGAACATAAATCTCCATCCAATACTTGATAATAAATTGATAGGGATCAATTTTGGCGACTTGTTCGATGCTCTTAGCAAGTAGCTTGAGAACAACCACAAGGGTTATGTTCTAGATAATCTAGAACCAGTCAAACCTAATGCTGAGGCTTCTATATAAGAGAAAGAAGCATATCATAAGCCTAAGAAGGATGCTTTTCTGGTGTCACTTGTGATGCTCGAAACCATGAGTTTGAAGCTTAAGAAACATCATGAAGATATGGACCTAAAATCCATTCTAATTCATTTTAGAGGACTTCATGAGGCCATGAAAGTTGAATGGAATGAAATATTAAGATTTTTCTATAACTCTTAGAGAGATGATGGGATCCTGGCCATTGAGTGATGCATAAAATACTTACAGTATTGAAGTCGATTGGCTCAAATAAGAATCAACACAGATTCCAACCATGACATACAACTTATGATAAAAAGTTTATCTGATAAATATTCACCCTTTGTGACAGATTATCTCATGTCAAGGAAGACTAACAAGAAATCCAAGTTTATTAGGAAACTTGGAAGTTTTGAAGAAGGTCCAAAGGCTAGAGGAACAGGTACATTGGAAAATAGAACTTGAGTCAAAGGTAAAGGTTTAAAACCCATCAACAAGAAGATCAAGAACATTGTTATTGAAAAGGAGAAGCCCAAAGAAATATGTTTCGTATGCAGAAGGCCCAGACACTAGAAATGTGATTACAAAACTCTAATTTCTTAACAAGTGAAGAAGAAGCCAAGGAAGGCATCTACTTCAGGTATGGTCATGATAGAGAGTTTCTCTACAGTTCCCTATGAGTATACTTTAGTATTAGAAATTGGTTGTGGTACTCATATATGTACTTCTTTGCAGGTATTCGGAATAGTAGGAGGCTTGCAAAGAGGGAAATGGACCTAAGAGTTGGAAATCAGCACAGGTTGCTACAATAGCTGTAGGGACATATAGCCTTCGTTTGCCTAGTTGCCTACTTTTAGTTTTGAATAATTGCTATTAAATTCTTGCTGTCACTAAGAATATTATTTTTGTTTCACTTTTAGCAATAGAGGGATTTGAAATTTTATTTTCTAACAATAAATGTCAAATTCAACGTGATAATGTTCTTTATGCTTGTTGAATATCTGTGGATGAAATTTATGTTCTAGATACTAAAACCGAATTCTAAATATGAACATTATTAAGAAATCAAGATTAGATAATGAGGAATCCTCATACTTATGACACTGTCATCTAGGCAATATAAATGAGACTCGCTTAACTAAGTTACATAAATATGGAGACTTATGCCCAATGGAATGGGTGTCCTACGATGCGTGTGAGCCTTGTTCAAAGGGGAAGATGACAAAGAAACCTTTCCAAAGAAAGGGACAACGTGCCACTAGTACTTTGGAAATTATACATTCCGATGTATGTGGTCCAATGAGTGTGAAGACACATGAGGGTTTCGTCTAGTTCATAAACTTTATCGAAGATTACTCATGATATGGTTATTTGTAACTTATGAGGCACAAGTATAAAAGTTTTGAGAAATTTGAAGAGTTCAGAACCAAAGTGGAGAAACAGCTTGGGAAAAGTATCAACACCCTTCGATCTGATCGAGGGGGTGAATACTTAAGCTAAGATTTTCAAGATTATCTAAGGTATAATGGTATTTTATCCCAATGGACACCTCCTTATACACCCACGCACAATGGAGTGTCAGAAAGGAGAAATCGAACCCTACTCGATATGGTTCGGTCCATGATGAGCCAACCAGAACTCAGTAGATCCTTTTGGGTTATACACTTAGAGCATAGTTTATATTCTAAACAGAGTACCCTCTAAATCAGTTAATTAAACTCCATACGATTTATTGTATGGTAAGAAGCCCGCTCTTTCTCACATGAGAGTTTTGGGACGTCCTACTTACGTAAACAGGATGAGTTCAAATAAGTTGGGTGTTAAGTCTGAATGGTGTCTATTTATAAGTTACCCTAAGGAGACTATAGTCCCTATTTCCAGAAATGCTCAATTTGAGAAGGAGCATATACCTGTGAAAGCTAGTGGGAGCAATCTTGAGTTGAACACTCAAGAAGATCAAACAGACAATCAACCGATTTTACTTCCACTAGTTATATAAGAAAGTGTAAGCATGGAATAGCCTACTAGAACACCAACATTGTGTAGGTCAGGCCGGGCTCCAAGCGCTCTCGAGCGATACGGGTTTTTCATCGCTCTCCAATCGCTCTCTTACTTATGGAAGATAATGAGCCCAGGACTTACAAGGAGGCAATGGCAGTATTAGAATCCAACTAATAGCTTACAACAATGAGGTCGGAGATGGACTCCATGTAAGAAAATCAATTTTGGAGCTTGATTGATGCTTTAAGTGGGATTAGACCCATAGGATGCAAGTGGGTTTTTCAAGAAGAAAACTAACATGGAAGGTAACATAGTTACCTATAAAGCAAGGCTGGTTGCAAAAGGTTATAGTTAAAAACAAGGCATTGACAATGATGAGACCTTTTTACTAGTGGCCATGATGAAGTTTGTCTGGATACTTCATGCCATCATCACTCATTACGATTACGAGATTTGGAAGATGGATGTGAAGACAACATTCCTTAACCAGAATCTGGGCAAGGTTGTGTTTATGACACAACCCGAGGGTTTTACATCCAAGGATGGCTCAAAGGTTTGCAAGTTGAAGAAGTCCATTCATGGACTTAAGTAAGCACTGAGAAGTCAGAATATTATGTTTTACGAGACAATCTGAGAAATTGGTTTTGTGTCAAACGCTAATGTGCCTTGTGTATATAAGAATGCTAGTAGGAGTACATTCACTTTCCTTGTATTATATATCGATGAAATATTATTAATAGGAAACGATATTCCTTTTCTTTAGATAGCTAAGTCATGGTTTTCAAAGAAGTTCTCCATAAAAAACCTTGGAGAAGCAGCTCTTATGCTCGGTATAAAAATCGCCCTAGATAGATACAAAAGATTGCTAGGTCTTTCTCAAAGTACATACATTGAAAAGATTTTAGCTAGATTTAACCTTGAGTAGTCAAAAAAAGGTTATCTCCTAATGTTTAATGGGATTAACATTTCTAAATCTGAGTGACCGAGAACACAAGAGGAGAGACTACACATGAATGGAATACCCTATGCCTCAGCGATAGGCTCCATCATGTATGTTATGGTATGCACTCGGCCTGACGTCTCAATTGCGTTGAGCGTCACGAGCAGATTTCAATCTGGCTAGGTGAGAAGCACTAGATTATCGTTAAAACTATCCTCAAGTACATAATTATGACTAAGGATATGTTTTTAGTATGTGGAGAAGGTGATCTCACTTTGAAGGGATACACCGACGTGAGTTTTCAGTCTGACAGGGATGATTATAAGTCCTCGTCAGGTTATGTGTTTATGTTAAATGGAGGGACTGTTGTTTGGAAAAGTTTCAAATAGGATACGACTGCCGATTCAACCATAGAGTAATCATAGCTGATTAAGAAGTGGCTAACCAAGTTGTCTGGCTTAAGGGAATTGTTAGTGATCTCAGTTTGATGTCCAACATTTTAAATCCAATAGCAGTCTATTGCGATAATAATGGGGCTATTTCTCAAGCAAAGGAACCAAAGTCTCGTAAGAAAAAAGAACGTGTACATAGAAAATACCATCTAATTCAAGATATAGTAGCCAAGAAAGATATAAATTTAGAATACATCCATCCTGACGAATCGGAATCTAGCAAATGGGCTAACTTATCCATTGACTCAAGTTAAACATGACTAGCATGTTAATGAGTATAGCATGAGGCACATGGGCAATTGGCTCTAGTGCAAGTGGGAGATTTTTAAACATGATGTATACCTTAGAGGCAATTAGGGTGATATATCTTTATTAGTTATAATGTATAAACGGTTTTGAATTATTATTAATAATAATTAAGACATCTTTGATTACTTATCAGTGCTTTCTTTTTATTTATATATCTCGCCAGTATCATGTATGTATAGTATTAAATATGTATATGCACATTGATAAGAAAAAGTCCATGACTACTTCATATCATAAAAGTACGCGGCCATAGTGGGAGCTATGTGGTGTTAGAACTGCACATACGTGTTACTATGAATAGTCTAAATATCCCTAGTCATAGCTTCATTGAGAATGGACATCAATGGAATGGATAGACAAGCATGTGTAAGCTTACTCCATCGATTACATCCAAGAATCTGATCTCATGAGCTAAAGGTGTTACCTTTAGTCAACACATGGATGTATTCAGGTAATACATTGGAGACCGCTATAAGAGAGCCACATGGAATCAACTATATCCAAATATTCTCATACCTGATATACTGGTTACCTTGTAGGAGTTGCTATACTTTAGGCCATACTTATTCATACCCTGGTGATCAGGATGACATTGATTATTATGAGTATAGTGATGATCACATGTTGGCAAGCCGAGTAGTCAAGATGGGATCCATCACTCTTGATATATTGATATAATGGGAGATGTACCTTAAGGGTCCTTGTTGAAGTTACACACTCATAAAGCTATGATGAGAGTATAAGATTAATAGAACGTGTTTCTAGTAAATCTTGATACATAATGTCTGAGTGGTGTTCTTCGTGAACAAGTCTAATTCAAGAATAGCTACGGCTATTACATGAGCTAACACTTACTTTGAGCTCAATAAACTGGATGGTATTTAACCTGATGGAAGGAGTGTATTGTATTGGTTACTACTATAGAATCAGATCAAATCAAAAGCACATGACATTCCAAGTACTGGTGGATCATACACCTTTGCTAGAAAACCCATTTGATCATTTGGAGATATCAGGTTCCATATTGATCTAGAAAACTGAGCCTAAAGGTTCAAGGATGGGAAGCTAAGTTTAGGTTAACCTCTAGCGGCTTAATACTTTGGGATCCTATAAGGTCACACACTTTAGGTTTTTGTTAGACTAAGTAAACAATTTATAGACTGGGTCTATGCCAAAAATATAAGTTGTCGAATTAGTTAGAAGAATCATTAATTTGTTTGACCAAATTAATAAATGAAGAGAATAAAGAGGAAATAGGGAAAAATTATACAGAGCGGAGTAATGGAATTTTTCCCTTCACGAGTGGGCCCCAAACGAACATGGGTTGTTCAAAGTGGGACCTGCCCAGCTACCCCTCGAGTTGAAAAGCTCGCTGACTGCTAGCTCGCGAGCAAGTGCGTGTGCCCTAGCGGGCCGCACTTTGCTTGCGCAGGCTCGCATTGCAAGCCCTCTATAAAGGCTTGCCTTGCATAATCCACGCGGGTTAGCCAGCGGGTCATCATGACCCACTTGACCCACCTAGTAATTGTTGGGGAGTCTAATATTCCTTCTTTTCCCTATATATAGGCCTCTAGTTCCTCTTTATTATATACACACACAATTCTCTTGAACTGAGTTTTTCTCTTTGAGTTCGATATCTCTCTTCGTTCGTTGTGTGAGATCCTCCATTAGTTTCTCCAAAAAAACAAAGAATTCTTTTGAAAGCTCTTTCTAAAGTGAGCATTCTCGATTTATTTTCGGGTTGGTCTTCGAGCTATTAAGCAGCTGCTGTTCACTAATGGTTTCTTCCTCAACGAGATTTTGGTCGGTGAAGATCTATGTGGATCAATCATAGAGGCTCATCTAGTTTGGAAGCTCGTGCTAACAAAGTTCTGCCTAATTTCTCTAAGGGAACGATGTCATCAAAAGAGAAAAAGTACGCATCAACTGGTAATGCTCTAAACTTAGATGTTAGGTTTCTTTTAAAAGCTTTATAAACCTAAAAGCATCTATAGAATTTTTACCCTAGATTATATCAATCATGGCATGCTTAGGAGATCCTTAGGTTAATTTTAAGTTTTGAAATTACACCTTGCAACGTTTGCATGTTCAATTACTATCTTGATTAACCAGTAGTTACCTCATAGGATCACAAAGTATAGAGCCATTACAGTTTTAACTAACCTTGTGATCCCATTCGAGAATTATTAGGCTTAGTGTTCCAGACTTTTATAGCACTTGAAGACTCTAAATGTTCAAAAAGGCTTTCTAATAAAGGCGTATGATACCCCAATACTCGAAATGTCACGTGCTTGTGACTTTATCCCCTTCTGCAATATTTACCAATACTATACATTCCTTCCATCATGTTAAGTATCATCCCATTTATTGAGCTAGGATAAGACGTTAGCTCATTCTATAGTTGTTGCTTTCATAAAGTTAAACTTGTTCACGTAGAACACGATTCACCTTATTTAATGTGTTTTACTAGAAACCCATTCTATCAATCACATACCCTAATAAGAGGTTTAGGAGCATGTCACTTCAATAAGAGGCCCTAAGGTATAACTCTCATTATATTACTATATTAAGAGTGATGGATCCCATCTTTACTACCTAGCTTACCAACGAATAGTTATCACTAAACCACTCGTATGATCCTACAAACAAGTAATGTTTAAGGTTGATCCAAAGCATTGCAACTTCTACATAATCTAACTAGTATCTCATTTTAAGGATACTTATATTGCTACTGCAATAAGACATGACACCAACACATGGATATAGTTATTTTCAAGTGTCTGTCTTATAGCAATCTCCAATGTATTTCTCTAAATAGATCCATGCATTACCTCATGGTACCACCATCAACTTGTGAGACCGGCTACTTAGATCTGATCTAAGTGATAAGCCTACGCATGGTAGTCTCTCTGCTTTATTGATGTCCAATGTTAATGAAACTATGACTAGGGATATTTTGAGTTTCCAAAATTACACGTCTGAGCAGTTTCAACTCACATAGCTCCCATTATATCCTTGCACTCTAACGCTACAGAAATGTCGCAAACTTTGTTTTAATATATCATTGATAACATATAAAACAAATATGCCTTTTATTAATAATTATAAAATTTAAAAGGTTTGTACACGATAACTAATAAAGACGTATCATGCTAATTGCCTCTTGGGGATACATCATGTTTAATAAACTCCAACTTTTGCTAGAGCCAATTACCCATGTGCTTTAAGCTCTTGCTCATTGACATGTTATTCATGTTTATCTTGAGTCAAAGGCTTGGCAAACTTATCTACTAGATTCCGATCCGTAGGTATTTATTTTAACCTTATATCTTTCCTAACTACTATCTCTTGAATGAGATGGTACTTTTTGAGTATGTGTCCATTTCTTTGATGAGACATTGGTTCCTTTGCCTGAGAAATAGCCCCATTGTTATAATAATAGAAAAAATTGCATTTATAATATTAGACACCATGTTAAGATCACCAATGAATCCCTTTAACTAGACAAGTTTTTTAGCTACTTTAAAAGCATCTATTTACTGATATTTAGTGGTTGTTCAACAGTTGTGTGTGGTTTGAAACATTTCCAAACAATTACCCCTCCATTTAATATAAATGTTTCTTTGACAACCATGACATAAGTGTTTGAAGAAGGGTAATAACATTTCTTTCCACGAATGTGTTATGAACATATAGAATTAGGAAAATGACTGCACCCTTACTAACATTCTTATAAACATAGGGCTCATTAGCGTTTTCCACAAATACAATCTCTTAGATTACTTCATCAAATTAATATTCAAACTCATTGATGCTTCCTTAAGTCTTCATATAAACCCTTACTACTTACATACCTCCGAGCCATCGTTGGATGTAAAACCTTCGGGTTATATCATGTATACATCCCTATTAAGGATCCCGATTAGGAAAGTAGTTTTCACATCCATATACCGAATCGCATAATCATAATGAGTAGTGATGGCAAGGAGTATTTTGATAGACTTTAGCATGTCTATTGGTGAAAAAGATTTAGCATAGTTGATGCCTTCTTTCTGACCATAACCCTTTGCAACTAGCTTTGCTTTATAGTAATTACATTACCATCCATGTCGACATTCTTCTTGAAAACCCACTTACAACCTATGGGCTTAGTCCCACTTGGTGCATCTGTAAAGTTTCAGTCTTGATTTTCATACATGGAGTCCATATTTGATATGATGTTGGTAAAGCATTTATCAGATTTTGAGTCATCCATTACTTCCTTTTAATTCTTAAGCTCATCTTTTTCCATAAGAAATATATACTCATCATCAGTGATGAGGTAGCCATATCTTTCAGGAATGATTGGAGCCTTACCTTACCTATGCAATGTTGGTGTTCCTTGCTTACACTTTCTTGTGTTACACATGTAGGATCAATTAGTTGACTATTTTTTTAGCCTTTTTTAGCACTCATCTCAAGCATGCTCCCACTAGCTTTTCCAAGCATGTGTTCGTTCTCCGAAAAATGAGCATTTCTAGAAAAAAGTACCTTTTGTTCATTAGGATCATAAAAGGTATAACCCATCATTTCCTTAGGGTAACCTAGAAACAAACATCTATTAGACTTATCGCCCACGTTATTTGAACTAGTCCTTTTAACATAGGCTAGATATCCCTAAACTCTCAAGTGAGAAAGAGTGGATTCCTTACCATAAAAATTTCTTGTGGTATTTGATCAACTAATGTCAAGGGCACTCTTTTTAATATATAAATTGCGTTCTCAAGTGCATAACCAAAAAAGAATCTATTGAGTTCTTCATGGCTCACCATGGATCAAACCATATCAAGTAAAGTTTAATTCCTCCTTTCAAACAATCCATCACTAGTACAAAAATGACCTTTTGGATCGATTGATATTTAATATTTGGATCAGTTTTTCAATGTTCCAAAAGCTGCCGATCCAAAAGCTCATAGCCATTTGGATCGGTTCAAAACCAATCCAATTGGTGCACCAATTGTATCGGTTTTAACAAATAACTGATCGTTATGTAATGATTGTAGGATGAAAATGAGTGCCATATTCGGATCAGTTTGCTACAAAACCAATTTGATTGGTTGTTTTTTTTTTTTTTTTTTTTTTTGTTTTAGCGGAAACTAGTTTCACCAGTAGCATTCCATATATTACCATCCTTACAAGTTAACCAAATACACATAAAATAAAACCAAACTTCAAATCTTAAATCACAATCAAATAATATTATGATTTTCATTCATTATTCAATTAAAACAAAAAATCTCAATGTAATATATTTCATGTATAATAATTGTCAAAAGCACCTGTATAATTACAATTTACCATTCGCATCAACATTGCACGAACACATATAAAACCAAACTTCCAACTTCAATTGTCAACCAATAGATATACAAAATTTCCAACTCAAACTTTAGAAAACGGATTATATAAGATGCAAATATATCTCGAACCTCATTTAGCTCATTGGGGCTATAGGTAGCGGTTCTTTTAATAGGTTGTAATTAATGAAAAAGAGATAAGAAATGAATTAATATAAGTTGATCATTCATATTAAACAAATCTAAACTAATAATTTAGTCATATAAATAAACTAATTCAAGAGTTTAATGGCCTCAATTAGTTTATGTGCATTAACATGATTGTAGACTATGTCAGCAAAATAAGATATATTTAGCTTCCAATATATTCATTCAGTCTTAGGAATTAATTCCAGATATTATAGAAAAATACCTGACCCTTTCTAGATATTACACATTGAGAATCCCGACATTTTCCACAAGTTGGTTGTTTCTGATAAGTGAACACAAGTTGTGCACTCGGAAGTCATCAGTCCAGGAAAATCAGAGTGTGGGCCTTGATCATCACATTCAAAGTACAAACAAAAACTCAACTATTTTATGAGATTATGAAATATGCAAACATTTATTTATACCAGTCCTCTTCAAAAGCCGATTCATAGGTTTGATCATGTCCATCACTGCTTCTAGATGACCATATCAACCCTTTTATCATGCTCTGAACTTGTTTATCTTACCCCTAAAATAGCTAATTCGAGCAACCTGAGTGGGCAATGTATAATTTCATCCATTCTGAAAGGGAAAATGAAAAACAAACCATAAGTATGTGCAAATCAATGGTCAACAGGGTCTTATAAGTTATACTATAATTGAGATATAGAACAAAAAGGGGAATATTCTGAGACAGGAAATATTATTATTAAAATTAGTGTAACCTAAGAAAAGGATTTCTGCACTGAAGGTCTGATATCTCCAGCTGAATATGCATGGTTCTTAAGATCCTGCCGATGAAGAAACTTGACACAAAACTTAACAGCAATATTAACTGAGAATTGCTAAAAGGAGAGCAGGAAATTCAGCAACATGTTTTCACCAAGATTTTTATAAAAGAAACAGATTCATTTATGTACTCTTATGTTGCCATTAGATTTTAGTTTTATCACCCGATTGATTGATAAAAAGTACAAAATTACTAGAGAATTGTTCCAAAAGAAACAAAATTTTAAAAAACTACTTTGTGAAAATTGATGCATAAATCAAGAAATTTATACATTCGCATAAGCGAAAATTGTTGCAGCAAACAAACACCTAAACCTTCCAAATCATACCTCCATGGCCATCATAAACACGGAAGAACGAAGTAGAAAAATCCAAATCAGGTAATGCACCATGCTAAGCACAAAATAATACATAAGTAATAACAATAACTGAAAGGATACAGCATCGAAATTGCAAAAGTAAACTAACAGTAGAGTAGTTCAATAGAATACCCCAAATTAAGGCCATGCCATGCGTGCATTGTCTATTAAAGTTTAATGAATGATATCTACTTACACTCATTGGATACAATGTAATGCAACAAGAAATTGTAGGGACCAAAGTTGCAAGCAATGGCACAAAATGATTTTGGTGTTAATGCCGACAACATATTAAAATCGAATACTCACAGCATCTTCCATGGTAGCAAGCTAACCTTGCATATATGATAGACCATATCAAAGCCTATGATTTTCATCATCATCCAAGAATTTTTCAGTTTAAGAAGAGCTGAGATGTATGCCCATCTTTATCTGATAATAGCCATGGAAAAATGAAGTTCATAAGGATAAAGGGAACTAATAAATAATATAACAATAAGAACAAAATATTCTTCTATTTGGTATCTTCATTTTCATGAAAATATAGGTAATGATTGACCAAATTCAAATGAATTATCAATCAGTACAACCCAATCAACCAAAGGGGAAATGCCAAATTTAAGCTACAAAATAATCAGATCATAATCTAAGCTAAGATTGGATCAACAAATGAAAAACCCAAAAACTTAATGGAAACATGAGATAACTTAGAATATGGAGTAGAACTCAGAATACATTCTTAAAAAACAAAACACGAAGAAATACAAACCATAAATATTTTATTGAAATTAAACAAGATTCCACAAACTAATTAAAGCCATAGTAGATACAAATAACCATATCGTGAGTAATTATTGATAAAGGTTGTGAAGTTTACGAAACGTCAAATTGCACTTACACACATTAGACCACATACATATGAATGTATTATTTCCCAAGTACTTGTTACACGGTAACACTTTCCTTTGAATGGTTCTTTTGTAATTTTACCATTTAAATAAGTTTTGCATGCCCCATAGGATTGCCATATGAAGATTCTCATTATCTAATTTTATTTTCTTAGCAATATTTATATTTAGAATTTATGTTTTAGTATCAATAACATAAATGCCATTAAAACTATTTCCACATATATAAAGAATATTTCTACGATGAATTTGACAATAATAATCCGAAAATAAGATTTCAAATCCTTCTATTGCTAAATGTGTATTAGAAATAATATTCTTAGTAACAATAGGAATATAGTAGTGATTGTTTAAAGCTAAAACTAGGTCATTAGGCAAAGGAATTATATATGTCCCTACAACTATATATTGTAGAAACTTGTTCTCCATTTATAACTCATAGGTCCATCTCCCTCTTTGAAATCCTTCTACTGTTCTACAAACCCTACACATAATTAAAGATATGAATACAATAACCAATATCCTAAACGTATGTAGACTCATAAGTGTTGGTCTTTACGACTAACAGAAACAGTCAGAGGGGGGGTGAATGATGATTTAACTTGTTCTTTACATATTTAAAAATCTTTAGCCAAGTTCAGTTTAATGTATGCCAAATAAAGTATAATGCGAGAAACTGAGTAAAACTTTACAAACTACCTAGCTTGAGTTGACCTTGGTTTGGATACAAACTATGCTGAATAAATTCATACTCATCTTAGGATGGTTTTTCAAGTAATATAAATAAAGAGATGTGCCTATGCATGAGCAAATGGTGACAAAGTTAAAAGATAGAGTAAGGGATGATCACACCATGAATTTATCATAGTTCTGATAAACATGATGTATACCCTAGAGGCAATTAGGGCGATAAATCTTTATTAGTTATAATGTACAAACGGTTAATTATTATTACTAATAATAATTAAGGCATCTTTGTTGCTTATCAGTGCTTACTATTTATTAATGTATCTCGCTGATATCATATATGTATAATATTTATTATGTATATGCGCATTGATGAGACAAAGTCCATGACTACTTCATAGCGTAAGAGTGCGAGGACATAGTGGGAGCTATGTAGTGTGAGAACAGCACATATGTGTTACTATGAATAGTCTAAATATCCTTTGTCATAGTTTCATTGAGACTGGACATCAATGGAACTGACAGACTAGCATGTGTAGGCTTACTCCTAAGATTAGATCTAAGAAGACGTTCTCACGAGCTGAAGGTAGTACCTTGAGTTAAAATATGAATGTATTCAGGTAATACATTGGAGAGGGTTATAAGACAAATACTCAAAAAATAACTATATTCATGTGTTGGTGTCATGTCTTACTGTAGTAACAGTACAAGTATCCTCAAACTTTAGGTATTGATTACCTTGTGTAGGAGTTGCTATACTTTGGGTTATACTTATTCATACCTAGGCGATTAAGATGACACGGGTGATTATCATATGTTGGTAAGCTGTGTTCTCAAGATGGTATCCATCACTCTTGATATAGTGACATAATGGGAGATGTACCATAGGGCCCCTTATTGAAGTGACACACTCATAAACCTCTGATCAAAGTATAACATTGATAAAACAAGTTTCTAGTCAATCTTGATACATAATGGTCGAGTGGTGTTCTTCGTGAACAAGTCTAATTCAAGGATAGCTACGCCTATTACATGAGCTAACACTTAATCTGAGCTAATTAAACTAGATGGTACTTAACTTGATGGAAAGAGTGTATTGTATTGGTTACTACTGCAGAACCGGACCAAGTCATAAGCACGTGACGTTCCAAGTATCGGGGGATCATACGCCTTTGCTAGAAAGCCCATTTGATCGTCTAGAGCTATCAGGTTTCATATCAGTCTGGAACACTAAGCCTAAAGGTTCCTAGATGGGCAGCAAAGTTTAGATTAACCGCTAGCGGCTCTACACTTTGGGATCCTATGAGGTCACACACTTTAAGTCTTTATCAGACTAAGTAAAAAACCTATAGACTAGGTCTATGCCAAAAATATCTATTAAAAGAATAATTTATTGGTTAAAATGAATTAATAATTAAAAGGAATAAAGAAGAAATAGGGAAAATTACACAGAGCAAACAAGGGAATCTTTTCCGTTCCTAGTGGGCCCCAAATGAACACGGGATGTTCATATGGGGCCTAGCATTGCTGCCCCTCAAGTTGAAAAGCTAACGGACTGCAAGCGTAAAAGCTCTGCCCATGGTAGCGCTTGCGCGGGCCGCAAGCTTACAAGGGAAACCCACTAGGTCTTCCCTTGCAACCATGCATATCAGCCCGCGGGTCACCCAGACCCGCATTGCTGACCCGATATAGATGGGATGGGATTTATCCCGTCCGATCTAGTTATTGAGGGGGAGTCTAACACTCCCCCCATTTCCCTATAAATAGGCCTCCAGCTTAAATTTTTCTCTAGATTGAACTCTCTCTTCTTCCTTTGTTATGTGAGATCCTTCACGAGTTTCTCCAAACAATTGAAGAATTCTTATTGAAGGCTCTTTCTCAAGTGAGCCTTCAGTATTACTTTCGGGTTGGTTTTCCAGTGGTCCAGCAGCTATTGTCTACTTACGTGTTCCTCCTCCTCGAGGTTTTGGTCGGTGAACATCCATGTGGATCAATCGTAGAGGCTCTCCTAGTTTGGAAGCTCGTTCTAATGAAGTGATGTCCAAATACTCAAAGGGAACACCTGTACCAAAAGAGAGAAAGAACTCATCAACTACTAATGCTTTAGTCTTTATATGCTAGGTTTCTTTTATATGTTTTATAAACCTAAAAGCATCTTTGGAAAGTTTTAACATAGATTGTATCAGTCATGGCATGCTTAGGAGATCTATATGTTAATTTTAAGTTTTGAAATTCTGCCTTGCAATAATTACATGTTCAATTACTGTCTTAATTAACTAGTAGTGGTATCAGAGCCTGCCTTATGCTATGCATGATTGATAATAATATGTTCAAATGTGATTCTATAAATTGGTTAAAGTATTCTATGCATGACTTAGGGTTCAATTCCTGTTATAGAAAATGATGTGATAACTAGATTAAGTTTTGCTCAAACTTAGTCTAAGTGATTATCATATAAAATTACCAACGTTTTACAACACATGTAAATGCTTTAATTGAGGGTCATCCCATACTTCACTTAATTAAAGAATGAAAACTTTAAATCATAATTGTTCGTTGTACAATGAATCGAAGTGCCCATGATGAATTTTCCAAGGATTGGACAAGGCTGCTCATTCACTTTTAAGGGGCCTCTCCTACCTGGAAATCACCATCGGTATTAGATTTGAGAATACCTAAGGGACTTTTATGAATTAGTCAATTTCTAGTCTGGGAAGTGGATTCAGCATATGGTTTTACGAATTGGTTTAAATTGTTAAATTAAAACTTATAAACATAGGTACAAGAACATAAATAAGGACTTTGTTTGCTTTGCATGCTATGTGGAGTCTTGGCATAATGGAATGAGTATAATATACCAGTCTAGAGCATGTTCCCTTAGAGTTAATAATTCCTAATAGCCCAGAAATATTATTTCATAATCATATCCATCATGTAAGACATAGACTAAGGTGAGACCAGTGGCATCAATAAAATCCCTACAACAATATTAACGTAGTAATTATCTTCCTGTCATAAGTGGTGATACGAACCTTATTAATAGATGTAAGAACATGACCAACATGCTTTCCTTTAACTGTGTTTAGTTGTGAGACTAGATGGGGTTAAAGCCTTAACCAAGAAGGGTTAGTTATCCATATTGTTGGAACTAATGCTGAATTGGAGACACATTTGAGGAGTCGTACAATTGGGTATGCACATCTCAAAAAGAGAACTAAAATGGATTAGTAATTACAAGAGATGCAAATGGACAGGTTCCAACCATGGTTATCATGTTGTGGCTTGACCTGCGATAGTGGGGGTCATGATGAGTGGCTGTGGATGCTACCTACTAAGGAAAATTGGTTCGACCAAATTTCTCGAATTTGAGTAGAAGGAGCTTTATAATGTCGAGAAAATAGTAGGAATTATGTGTTTAATAAAAGACCTTATATTAAATTCATGTACATATACTAATGTCTAAACAAATTCTGGCTTATATCTAGGTTGAATAATGAATCCAAACATATACCTTCGCTCAATTCTTGACAATAAATTAGATTATTCGAAATTTATTAATTGATTCAGGGCAGTGAGGATAGTCCTCAATCCGAAAGAATAGCTTATGTTTTAGATAAGCCCATCCTTGATGAGCCTAATACTGAAACGATGCTAATGAACATGAGGCATGGGAGAAGCACTTAAAAGATCGTGAAACAGTAGCTTGTATAATGTTGGCAACCATGAATACTAAGATTCCGAAATAGCATGAGTGCATGGATCTTGACACTAAGATTCTACATCTTCGTGAGCTCTTCTCAAAGCAGGCTAGATCTGAGAGATATGATACATCAAAACTCTTATTTAAAGCGAAGATGTAGGCTAGCACTTCAGCACCGTAGCATGCTCTTAAACTATTGGGTATATGGAAGCTGACTCAACTTAGTTTTGTGATGGATCATGAATTATGTGCGGATCTGATTCTTGCTTCATTAATTGATATTTATTCACAATTTGTGACTAATTATTACATGAACAAGATCGATTCCACAGTGCTTGAGTTGGTCAAGATGCTAAAAATAGTAGAGCCTAAGATTCGAAAGGATCCTAAGTATTTACTTTTGGTTGAGAAAACCAAGCCATCTAAGGGTGGGTCCCATTTTGGAAAAGGTTTGAGTGCTAAGAAGAAAATCAGTAAGAAAGGAACTACAAATGTTTGCTTCATATGTGGTAAGGCTAGACACTGGAAGAAGGAATGCAAGGTTCAGAATTCTGAACAACTAAACAAGAAACTAAGTAAGGCATCTACTTCAGGTATGTTCATGATAGAGAGTTTCTCTACAGTTTCCTATGAGTTTACTTGGGTATTAGATACTGGTTGAGGTACTCATATTTGAACTTTTGTGCAGGGATTGTGGAACAGTAGGAGGCTTACAAAGAGGGAAATGGACCTAAGAGTTGGAAATGGAGCACAGGTTACTACAACAACTATAGGGACATATAGCCTTTGTTTGCCTAGTGGCCTTGTTTTAGATTTGAACAATTGCTATTATATTCATGTTGTCTCTATGAATATTATTTATATCGCACCTTTAGCAACAGAAGGATTTGAAATTTTATTTTTTAATAATAAATGTCAAATTCAGCGTTGTGAGCATGGGATTTTGTACCAGCTCGCGCGTTCAATGATGACGGCTTTTCGGGAAATTTATCCTCGAATCACACGATTTTCGACCATCCGACGATCTTCATATGGGAATCCTCCTCGGACGTTTTGAATTATTTAACTAAATATATATATATATATATATATATATATATATATATATATATATATATATATATATATATATATAAACCCTCGCGCGAGACAGCCTCGCGCAAAGCTGCGCGAGGCAGCCCTCGCGGGGACTGCCCACGAAGGTGGTATGGAACCCCCACGGGCCTCCCCGCGAGGGTCCTAAGAGCCCCTCGCGGGGCTTGCCCGCGAGGGTCCTAGGCGACCCTCGCAGGGATTCCCGTGAGGGTGCCTAGCTACCCTCGCGGGGCCTCCCCGCGAAGGTCTTAGTCGACCCTCGCGGGGATTCCCAC
>CATIWQ010879729.1:0-15954 GCA_949673415.1 Euphorbia schlechtendalii | reverse complement strand
AATAGCTTTATAAGTTGAATCTAGTTATCATTTATGTTTTAATCTGAGTGTCAGTTTGGGAAGAGTACCCAAACTAAGTTGAGCGGTAGTTAGAAAGGAGGGTACTTTCTGTAATCTTGTCTACCCACTGTAAAGACTTCTCTGCCTAATAAAGGAACGAATCACTAGTGGATTAAAGCTCGAAGATGATATACAGGGATTGGAGATAGGTTAGGGGCTGAACCAGGATAAATCTCAAGTGTTGACGATCTATCTTTAAGCCTTAGCTTTAGCAGAGATCAGCTTATCCATTACATTCTCTCTCAGTTATTTATTTACTTATTATCCAATGTATGCTGAGTATCCTTACTCAGTTAAAGATTGAAGATAAACTATGCCAGCAAAGATGAGCATTTTATACGTTTTAATATTGCATTCAGCAAGCACACTCAGCACGCATATAAAAACTGAACTTGGTGAGTATTTTTGAAAATCCTAAATGTAACCAAGATAAAGCATTCACCCCCCTCTACTGTTGTTAAGAGCCTATTTACAAACCACAATATGTGCTAAATCGTGTTCCTATTAAAGCATTTCCAAAGACTCCTTATGAACTATGTACGGGAAGGAAACCTAGCTTAAGGCATCTACGTGTCTAGGGTTGTCTAGTAGAAGTAATGGTATTTAACCTACAAGAAAAGAAACTTGATTATAGGACAATTAGTGGATTTTTTATTGGCTATCTTGAAAAATCAAAGAGGTATGTATTTTACTATTCTAATCATAGTATGTGAATAGTTGAATTGGGAAAGGCTAGATTCATTGAAAATGGTGAAACTAGTGGGAGTGGAGAACCACGAAAAATGGACATTCAAGAAGTCCAAATTAGGGATGTTTCTCCACCTAATATTGCACCTAAGGTTGTTGTTCCTATTATTGTACCACAATAAAGTGGCACAATAGAACAACGTGATGATGTGTCAATTCCATTAGATGAAATTGCAACCAATGAATCAATCAATGTTCAAGAAAATAACAATGAACCACAAGAAACATCAAGGCGATCTGTAATGGCAAGAAGATCTTCCATTCCCAATGACTATGTGGTTTATGCTATTGAAAGTGAATATGACTTAAGTCTCGATGAAGACTTAATATCATTCCAAAATGCCATGGAAAGTGACAATTCTAAAAAATGGTTAATTGCTACAAAAGAAGAGATTCTGTCTATGAGTGATAAAAATGATTGGGATCTAGTTAAGTTGCCTAATGGTTTCAAAACTGTTGGGTCAAAGTGGATATTTAAAACTAAATGTGACTCAAAAGGTAACATTGAAAGATACAAGGCTCTCCTTGTTGCTAAGGGTTTCACAAAAAAGGATGGCATTGATTATAAAGAGACCTTCTCTCCATTTTCAAAGAAGGTTTGTCTTAGATTTAGTGACTCATTATGATCTCGAGCTTCACCAAATGGATGTGAAAACTGCCTTTCTAAATGGAGATCTTGAGGAGGAAGTGTATATGGACTAACCTAAAGGGTTCCTGGCCACAGGAAAAGAAAATATGGTATGTAAGCTGAGGAAATCAATATATGGACTAAAACAAGCTTCCATGCAATGGTATTTAAAGTTTAATGATACCATATTGTCATACGATTTTGTAGAAATCGTGGTTGATCGATGTATCTACATAAAAATCAATGGGGGCAAGTTTTCAATTTTAATCTTATATGTTGATGATATTTTAATTGATGCAAATGACATTAGCATGCTTCATGATATAAATAAATATCTCTCTAAGAACTTTAAATTGAAAGATATGGGTGAGGCATCATATGTGATTGGAATAGAAATTATCAGAGATTGATCATAACGATTATTGAGCCTTTCTCAAAAAGAATACATTAATAAAATCTTAGAGAGATATAGAATGGAAAAATGCTTCACAGGAATAGTTCTTATTCAGAAAGGGGACAAGTTTAGTAAAATGCAATATTCTAAAAATGAATTAGAGCATAAAGAGATGGAAAGAATTCCATATGTATCAGTGGTTGGGAGTTTGAATTATGTTCAAACATGTATTCAGCTAGATATCAGATTTTTGGTTGGTATGTTGGGTCGATATAAAAGTAATCCTAGAATAGATCACTAGAAAGCTGCAAAGAAGGTTCTCTGGTATTTGTAAGGCACCAAAGAGCACACGCTCACATACAAGAGATCTGATCACTTGGAGATCATTGGATATTCAAATTTAGACTATGCCAGATATGTTAATAGTAGGAAATCGACATTTGGCGATTTGTTCCTATTAGCTAAGGGAGACGTATCTTGGAAGAGTGGAAAGCAATCGGTCATTGCTACTTCCACCATGGAAGCAAAATTTGTGGCATGCTTTGAGGCCACAATTCATGCATTGTGGCTACATAACTTTATTTCAAGGCTTGGGATTGTTGACACCATAAATAAGTTGCTTAAAATTTATTGTCATGGGATTGTTGACACCATAAATAAGCTGCTTAAAATTTATTGTCATAATTCTACAACTGTCTTCTTTTTGAAAAATGATAAATACTCAAAGGGTGTAAACACATGGAGTTAAAGTACTTGTCCGTAAAAGAAGAAGTACAGAAACGAAGAGTGTCTTTTGAGTATATTAGAATGGATATGATGATTGTGGATCCATTAATTAAAGGACTACCTCCTAAAGCATTTATTGGCCATGTAGAGCGTATGGGCATTATAGACAAAGCCTTGTTATTTTAATTAAGCTATGGTTGTTATGTGTATGACACTTCGAATTCGCTAAAAGTTATGTTTCTGTTAATTAAATATGTTATCATTATAATATGTGTATACAATTATATTTCAAGATAACATATAAGTATTTGAGTATTAAATTATTTCTTAATATAAAAGTAATGTAAACTTATAATTGGTTTGTGATACATGGAAGGGATCATGTCGTTCAATGATGTGTGACTGCCATGATTCGATCAATTCTAATTTTATTAAGATAATTAAAGATTATATGAACTTGAGATAAAATGAGCATTAATGTTATCAAACCATCAAGTCAGTACAAAGGTCAAGTGGGAGAATGTTAGAATATTTATATTCTTATGTGTGACCTATGTGTTTTCGATTTAATATTAAAGGATAAGTTCATATAAAATGCAATGATTCTAATATAAAAGTCGACATCGTGATGGATAGATCTTGGTTTAAGCATTAGAATCCGGGTGTTTTGATAACCCTCATCCCTTGCTTCATTATGTTATGCAAATATTCTTTTCTATTACTAATAAACATGTAATAAAGTTAATTAACATATGGTCAATTAAATAAAGTTTGTATGTATGTTAATATATACATATGACATTCATATGTGGTGGATAATATACAAAAATGAACGTAAAAAGACTCATGATGACTTGTTATGTTACCAAAAGAAGAATTTAAAGAATGTAAATATGAAATGAAAGAGAATTCATCAAGTTAGAATAGTTTTTAAGTTAATTCATTCAAAGAAGAGTTACCTTAATAAATGTAAGTTGATGTTTCTTTTTGAGAATATGGCTATATATAACTAGCTTCGCTTCATTGTAAGACACCAAACAAAAACATTAGAAAGTACCACCATTAGAGATTAAGAGAAGAATATAAAAGTTATACTTTGATTCCATCAAAAGAATCATTCAAGGAGAAAGGCTAAGGGAAGATAATATCAAGCTCATCAAATCCACCATGGATCAAGGTTGTCTCCTAATATTGTGATATTTTATACAGGTTGGATTAATTCAAACCTAAAAACTAATTTCAGGATTGAAATCATAAAGAAGATGAAGACGTATTCTTACAATGCTAGACAACTCACTTGTGCAATGAACTAATTTTCTATAACGCTTATTAGAAATCATAATTATTTTCCTAAAGAAAAGTGCCAGACATTAGATTGAACCATAGGAGCTATAATTAGTGTATAAGCTAGGAATCAATCCTTTAAGGGGTACTTAGCTCACTCATTCTCTTTATTAGACACTTATGCCTTGTCTTAAAGGTAGCTTTCTTGCAGAATCATCAGTATTGTATTCACCTTTCTCTTGTCAATCTTATGACTAGGAAAGCTTACTAATTTCAAATGAATCGAATAATTGAAGTTTTCCTAGTATTATTTCCTATTATGGTCTATACTATACATAAGGTTATAGAGATATTTGAAGTTATACCACTAGATTATGATGCACTTGATTCATAGTTGTTACGGGCCCAAGGCGCACTAACTTGCAAAGGGGCTAGTCTCGCCTGGAGGTGAGGTGCATGCCTGAGGTACCCAAGGTGCAAGAATTAAAAAAATATATAATTTGTCATCTAGACAATGTTACTAAGTGAACATCTATTTGGTAGCAAGCCTTCCTTGCATATATTGTCTTCTAGAAACCATACATCAATAAAATCTCAACTAAAATTTAGTAAATATCGAATAAGAAACTAACAAATTTCAAGTAAAAGCATGATAATAGTCTATTAATAGAGCAATAAGCAAATGACATAGAAGATCCTATCATCATAATTCATAACATAAATAGTTAGTGTTCATCACAACATAAGCAAAAAAGGGCACAAAGACGAAGTTCTCTACAAAACAGTAATATCTAATATCTGAAGTACTAATATTTAATCACTATCATCATAACATGATTCGTCTTCAGCCTCATCATCTTCATTCAAATGAAGATACATCATCATCCTCAACTTGAAGCATTGGTGCCCTTTTTCTTTCCTCCCCTTATATTTTAAGCATTCTCTTCAGCTCCAACAGCCTTATCAACATCAAGCCATGTCAAGTCATCATCTGAATTTACTTTCTCTTGCTCATCATCATCGCTATCAAAATCCAAGCTGCCCATCAACCACTCATTAGTTTCATCCACCTCATGTAATGATATAGGATCTATACGATCACTATTTTCATGTCTATGATTAAGTGTTCGGTTGTTCTTCACAAAAACCAGATCATATAACCTTTTTTTTTATCAAGTTTGTTGCTCTTTTTGCTATATACCTAAAATACAAATGTGGTACATTGACATAATTTATCAAATAATAACAAAGAAAAAATAAATTGTAAACCTTTATTTTAAGGCCTAATACATAGTTTGCAACCCAAAATTGGTACAAAAAATCATGTGCCACCCCAACTTTTTACATGTGCAACTTTGCATCCTAAAATTAGCAAAAGTGAATAATTTAGTCCCCTGAAGCTGACTTTGACACTCTCAAGCCGGAGAGTAAAATACACACGGTGACATGAAATCTAAGTACCAAAAAAATAGAAAAGTCAGACCAATAGATTTTTTACATGTGTCATGAACAATAAAAAAATACTTAAATTAATCTTCATCCCAGAAAAGCCAAACTCAACCCAAATTCATCCCAGAAATAAAAAAAACCCAAATTCAACATTAATTCTAAACGCATCTTCAATTGAAAACACACCATGCATCCAAATTCACAGTTCACAAATCCACAATTACAAATTCATTAAAAACACAAATAGATTGAACCAAATCCACAATCAAAAATTCGCTCTCTATTGTTACTTGATAAAAATCAACAAAAAAAGTTATTAATCTCGTCTCTCCTCCTCCTCTTCACCTCCGACCACCATTAAAGAACCTCCTCCCAAACTATGTCACATATCGAGAATACCAATAATAATGTCCTTCCCGTAAGCATCGTTTGCTAGAGGCCGAATCCAGTAGAAAGACCTAAGAAATGAGGGGCATGAGTGGTGTGGAGCTGACGCAATTGCATAGGGATGACGGAGATCATGTTGGTGACATGGAGAAGCGACGAAGATTGATTAGAGGAGAGGTGAGTAAAGAATTTATTGATGAATTTGATGAATGTAGAGAATTTCGAGATTGTGAGGAAGAAGAGGGAGAGGGATTTGAGGATTTTGATTATACTAGTAATGGAGGGAGGAGAAGAGGGTGGGCTTGTGTGATTTTGACACGTAGACTTTGAAGGTTTGTGGACAGTTGGATTATGAGGTGAAAAGAAATAATGAGTTTTAAGGAATTAATTTAAACTATTTATTTAATGGATAATGAGGTGGATATTAATATTTTATAATTTTTCTTATAAGTTTTTTTGGGTCAAACATTTAACCCACTCCTTCAAATGTTAACCTATGCTAAATCGTCAGAGGGTTAGTTTATACGGTTTTTCCAACTACAGGGTGCAAAGTTGCATATTTGAAAGGTTGGGGGTAGCACCTGACTTTTTCTGCCAACTTAAGGGGACAAATTATGTATTAAGCCTTATTTTATACATGAGAAAACAAATCTCTTATATGCTAAAATATGCTCTAGTTATGTTCACAACCAGATGCATTACAAGTGAGGTTAAGCACTCTAGTAGGCAAACCTTGTCAGATTTTGAGTTAAACTTCCATATAAACATCACCATTCGGCTTTGTTTCAAGGTAAAGACTACCACAAATTAATAACTTAATATAAACAAAGTAACTTAACCAAGAGAAACGAGCCTAATAACAACTATGAAAGTGGAAAAGCCAAAAAGAGAACAATTAAGTAAGATTTGATAACTTGGAGATTTTTTTTATCTCTGTAATGGATTGCAAATTTAAGTCCAAAGAGGCCTGAATCATTTTTTGTAGGTTGATAATTGATCAATGATTAGCTCCTTTTCATTTTCACACTTTACCAACCTATCAATGGTATCAAACAGAACTTTAGCAATCTCCCTCAACCGTGTCAAGTTCATGTTTGTAGAAATATTCAGGATTAAGAAAATAAGTAGCAATATGTAAGCGTTAATGAATTTGAATGTCTCATCTCATGTCTATCGTTTCAAGCACTTTCTTGTATTTCTTTTCATCACTAAAGGAGTTGGCAATAGCTTCTTTCTCTCTATCCAGAGCCTCGTAAATACATCCCATGGCTGGTTTCTTCTCTCCATCGACCAATCTCAACACTTTCACCAAGGGGTCGAACACCTTCAAGATATAAACAACATCTCTTTAAAATCTAACCTGCAACACAACTTTTTCACATGCTCTTTTACCTGCTGCTTCTCTTGCCCATTTGCTTTTGTTCCATTGTTCAGAAGTGAACGTGCTTCTCAAATTTAATTTGAGAATGTTGAGGTGTTGAAAAGTTAAATCTTGTAACACCAGCCCTAGCAAGCTCTTTTTGTCCAATGAATCTCCTTAACATGTTCGCTAAACCTAGTCAAATATAAATGTAACTATTCAGTCCATTGCTCTACACAATGTGAAATTAAATTTGGGTAGCTTTCCAAGATCACATCAATACAATGGCCAACATATGGAGTCCAATACAAATTAAGCCTCTTTGCATCAAAAGATCACCTAGCCAAACATTAACATCAGCAATTGTCTACTGATATTATCAGTAGGATGTGCACAAATTGAATATAAATATATAATACAATTTTGAGTATATATACAGATTATGAAAAAGTAAAAAACAAAGAATTAATGATAATTAAACTTAAGTATAAATACTAATAACTGACCAGCTTTCACATTATTAGCCGTATTGTCAATGATAAATTGTATGACATTTTCCTTTCACTCTTTTTCAACCATTTAATCAAACATATGGTACATCATATCCCTTGCCTTTGCTACATCAGATGCATCCATCGACTTAAGAAAATCGGTTCCTTCTGGAGAATTCACTAATAAATTGATTAATGGTCTGTTCTTTTTGCTTGTCCAACCATCTACCATGATAGAGCATCCAAATCTTACCCATTCAATTCTACATACATCAAATACTTCATTCACATCCACCACCACCTTCTTAAAAAATGGAACTCCCACTTCATGATAGAATGGTGATTTCATTCCACAGCCATACTATCTAATTGCCTCAATCATAACTGCAAAGCTAGGATATTTTACAACATTGAAAGGGATTGAAGCATCATACATCCATCGGGTAATTTCCACACAAGCTTGATTTCGTATCTCTTTCTTACAAGCATCATTAATTGTTATATGCTTCATCTTTGCATCCTTTTGCCTACTCACAACCTTTGGAACATAACGGTAAAGCAAATTCAGTGGACCCTTTACTTTTTGCATTTTCAATGGTGGTAAATTTGATCCTTGCTTATGTGGTTTTGAGGATACTTCAGCTACATCATCATCTTCATCATCGCTCAAATTTTCAACTTGGTCATATCTGGAATTGATAAAGAATCAACAACACAAATGGAAGCAAACTTCCTTTTCATATAACTGTCAATTTCTAAACGCACACTAGGTAGAACGTTTTTAAAAGATATTGTGTTTTTGTGCCCTCCCACAAGATGTTGTTTAGCTTGACATATCCCACCTCTGATAATTTTTCACAAAAATTACATTTAAGGTCATTGTGAGCGGATGATGTTCGACCCATGCGGTCGTCGCTACGCACCATCCTCGTGAGATGGGGTGTGGAGTTTTCAAAAGGAAAGAAAGTGTAGAACCCAAGTTAATAGTACCTCACATTACTTTAATTTTTTGGTAATAGCAAACTGTCTAGGTTAGTGAAATTAATTTGGTACTAAGTATACTCTTAATTAATGAAGCTGACTAGAGTTGTTTTAAGGGAAAACAACTCAGTTTTGCTGAGTAATTAATTAAGTTATGGCTCAGAGTAGGAAAAGCTGAATTTGTGCTGAGTACTACGTAGTTTAGAAGCATATCAACTCAGCTGTGCTGAGTTAGCTTTCTATTAAAAAGTTGTCTTCTATGACACTGAATGACACATGTGCTACTAACATATTATGTGAGAAATAGAATATTCCTTAGATATATTTTAGGAATAATAGCGCTGAAATTAAGGAAGATTTCAGTGGTCCTCACAAGATAAAAGGTGTAAGTACGGAATGTCAGATTCCCTCACTAAAGTCCAAGAAAAAAGAAATCATCTAACATGGGCTGTCTTCCAGTGTCTCCGCGCATCTCTGCCAACATCAGCAATTTAATCAATTTGAAGATTCCACGTTGCAATATCGCATGCCTCTCTCAATCGAATTGCTTGAAGACAAAATGAGATTTTATCAACAGAATTTTATCGTGCCTCAAATTCTTATCTCCAAACATCTTGGAATCTATCTCCAACGGAAAGATTCGAAAGATATGTAGAGAAGAGAAATTGAAGATCAGCGACCTCGAAAAGTTTGCAACGACTACTTTGCAAAGCTTCAACTATAAATAGAAGATTGAAGTAGATGTTCAAACTTGGTGAATCACCTCAAATTTCTTATCGAGCTGAAACTAAACGAACTTACTCCTAGCTTCAAGAAAATCCAAACTCAATCATAAGCAAACACTAATTCCAAATCTGTTTGTAATAGAGAGAAATTTCCTTAGATTTAACAATTTATGGATTCAACTTTTCTAAAAGTGGAATTCAGTTCGCAATCTTTTCATTTAAATCTGAGTGTTAGTTTATGAAGGGTACCCAAACTGAGTTGAGCGGTAGTTAGGACGGAAGGTACTTTCTATAAAACTGTGTCTACCCACTGTACAGGCTTATCCGCCTAAGTAAGGAACGAACACTAGTGGATTAAAGCTCAGAGAAGGTATCTAGGGGACTAGAGGTAGGCTCAGGGCCAAACCAGGATAAAATTCAAGTGTTGAAGTTATAAACTTACGCTCTTAGCTTTTACTTCGCTCTGCTCATTCATCATCTCCCTGCTATTTGTTTTTACTTGAAAAACCAATCCTTGCTGAGTCAAGCACTGAGCAGCAAATTGTAGATAAATAGTGCCAGTGTAGCTGAGCAATTTATTCTGTTTTTATATCGTAACTCAACACGCATATAGAAACTTAACTTCGTAAAACAGAATTTCATAAATCATTAAAAGTAACCAAGATTCGCATTTACCCCTCTCTGCGGTTGTTTACAAGCCATCTATAAGACCAACAAGTAGTATCAAAGTAGTTGCTTAAGTTTTAGACTAATCGTCTTTGAGTCAAAATCCATAAATGGCTTACAACAACTTCAGTTCCGGTTCCGATCAGGCAGTACTCCTTAAAGAAGGTATGTTTGTTACGAGATCACCTCTTTTTTATGGTAATCATTATACTTTCTGGAAAAATCGCATAAAAATTTCATCCAGTAGCAAAGCATGCAGGATTAGCTCGCTATCGAGCTTGGCCCTAGAGTTCCCACAGTTGTGAGGAATGGAATGCATGTTCTCGTAGATGTAGAGGACTATTATGACGCTGATCTGAGGCTTCTCAGAGAGAATGCCAGAGCAATTAATTACTTATACTATGCGCTAGATTTTACTGAGTTCAACAGGGTCTGAAGATGCGAGACATTATAGGTAATCTGGAAGAAGTTAGAGATTACCTATGAGGGGACCGACAAGGTCAAGGAGTCAAAGATTAATCTCATGCTAAGGGAGTATGAGATGTTCACGAAGGGCGCTAGCGAGGGTATTTAAAGCATGAATACCAGGTTCATTAACATCGTTCATGATCTGAAGAGATTAGGGATGGAGTTCATTGAAGAGGAGCTTGTCAAGAAGATTCTGTGCACTCTTACTCTAGAGTGGGACTCTAAAAAGAGCGCCACTGAAGAAGCTCATGACCTGAAGACCTACAGCTATGATGAGCTGATAGGCACATTGTTGACTCATGAGATGTCTCTAAGGAAGTATTTTGATGACTCCAAAAGGAGTGGAGGCAAAGAGAGAGAGATAAAGCCATTATCTTGAAAGTTAATTCATCTGATGAGTCCACTAGCTGCGACTCTGATGAGTAAATGGCCCTTTTGACCAGGCGTTTCAAATGCTTCATTAAGAAGGATGGGAAGTTCAACAAGAAGAAGTTTCCTACTAAAACTAAGTCAACTCAGCATAGGCATGGAGTTGAGGAAGGATCTAAGAAGGAGCATAGCAAAGATATCAAATGATTTGGCTGTGGAGAGAAAAGCCATATCCAGTCCAGCTGTCCTAAGGTGAAGAAGGATAGATTCAAGAAGAGGTTCTCCAAGAAGAATGAGCCACTTAATGCCACTTGGAGTGATTCGGAAAAATCCTCATCGTTTGATGAGGAAGCAACTAATTCGGCTAACCTTTATCTGATGGCCATTGAAGATCGAAGGGGCGAAGGCTCAGCATCTACCTCCGGTAGAGATCAATCCGCTGTTGACTCTAAAGTTGAGCAAAATAAGGGAAAGGCTCCCCAAGCTAAGGTATATCCTTAAATTCCCTTATCTATGGAAGAATTTTCCTAGGCTCTCTTTGATGTTATGAAATTGACTAAAAAATTGATGAAGAACATCAAGGAGCTAGTGAGGAGAGGTGATGATTTGGAAGATACTAATGCTTCTTATAGCTTGATATTCGCTTTCTTCAAGAAAAAGCTAAGTATCAAGAATGTTTTATCAGCAAGCTCACTAAGTAATTAGTTGAGTTGACTGCTGAGATAATAGCTTTAAAGAAGAAAGGGGTTCCTCCTCCAGCCAATAATCAAAAAGAGTAACCAAACTCACAATTCTAAGAGGAAGAATTCCTCTAAACAGAAGAAAGCGAGCCAGCCCAAACCAAAAATGGTGTGTGGTTTTTGTGGGAAATCTGGATATGCCACAGTTCTCTGTAGGCATAAAAATGGTTATTACGATGAGTACGAATTGTCTAATTTGAGCACAGTTAACAAGGGAGGACCTAGCTCAAAAGCATGGGTACCTAAGAATACGTAATTGTTTTGCATGTGAGCTTTAGATCCACTAATGACTCTCGAATGTGGTATTTGGATAGTGGATGCTCAAGGCATATGACGGGAGATCAAAGCTAGTTCATCTCATTGGAGAGCAAAAGAAATGGAAGCGTCAGTTTTGGAGATAACCATAAAGGCAAGATTGTGGGCTCTGGCACTGTTGGTGTTTCACCTTCATTCGGACAGGTTTCTCTTATCAAGGGTCTGAAGTTCAACTTGCTTAGTGTAGCCTAGCTCTACGACAAAGGCTGAAAGGTTATATTCGAATCAGTAGGATGCTCAGTAATTGATTGTAAGACTGATTCTACTATTCTCTTTTCTCCTCGAATCAATAATGTTTATATGATTTATTTATCCCCTGGCTCCACTAATGTGTGTCTTGTGTCTAAGGAGGATAATACGTGGCTTTGGTATAGAAGGTTGGGTTATATAAACATGAAAATTCTGTCCAAACTAGCCAAAAAGAAATTAGTTGTGGGTTAACCCAGCATCAACTTTGAAAAGGATAAACTATGCTCAGCTTGCCAACTAGGTAAGCAAGTTAAGAAATTTTTTAAGTCAATAAATCATGTAGTAGCTAAGCGATCATTGGAGCTCCGCCACCTAGATCTTTTTGGCCTAGTTCAGCCAATGAGCATGGGTGGTAAGAGATTTTCATTGGTGGTTATGGATGACTTTACAAGATTCACTTGGGTTATCTTGTTGAGTAGCAAAGATGAGATATATGAATCTTTTGTCAAGCTCTGTAACTGAATAATGAACGAAATAGAAACTAAATTTAGTAGAATCCGAAGTGATCATGAATGTGAATTTGAGAATTTCCATTTCGGAGAATTATGATCAGCGCATGGTATTAACCACAACTTCACTTCTCCCTATATACCTTAACAAAATGGGGTTGTAGATCGGAAGAATAGAACCATAGTTGAAATGGCTCGATCGATGCTGAGTGATAACAATCTACCAAAGTACTTTTAGGGAGAAGCTGTTAACACAGCCTGTTATATCTTGAATTGGGTTTTAATTCACTCAATTCTTGAGAAGACACCCTTTGAGCTTTGGCTAGGGTGCAAGCTTAAGATTGGTCATCTCAAATCTTTTGGCTGTAGGTGCTTTATTTTTAACACCGAGGTGCAATTATGTAAGTTTGATCCTACGTCTGATGAAGGTATCTTTCTAGGATACTCAACTAACAGCAGGGCATATAGAATATATGTTAAAAGAACCGGACTTTTAGAGGTGTCTATACATGTGGATTTCGATGAAACTAACAATGCATATAGACGTCCATCTGATGAAGATGAAGGATTACCCCAGCAAGCAGATCCACTCAGTATGCCACCATCTGTGCTGACCACCCAGCACAAGAACCCGAAGCTGTGGAAGCCAAAGATGATGAGGATCTTTCTATCAACTTTAATGATGGAAAAGATCAACCTCAACCTCAGCATCCCGTTGTCAATCCTCTAGCAGTTGATCTGAGTCTTCCAAGAGAGATTAGAGTTCATCGCAACCATCTGCTAGTTAGCATAGTTGATGAAGTTTATAATCCAGTGATGACCCGAGGTCACCTCAGTAGGATGATGAGCCATCCGGCCTTCATATCATCGATCAAACCCAAGAAGTTTGAAGGTGTAGAAGGCGATGATTATTAGATGATCGCAATGCAAGAGGAGCTAGATCAGTTCAAGTGCAATGATGTTTGGGATATAGTTCCGAAGCCCAAAGGGAAATCAATTATTGGAACAAAATGGGTTTTCAAGAATAAGGTAGATGAAGATGGCTTTGTTGTCAAGAACAAAGCTAGGCTTGCTACGCAAGGCTGCAATCAGCAAGAAGGAATCGATTACGACGAGACTTATGCTCATGTAGCCCGATTAGAAGTAATTCGAATCATGTGTGCTTTCGCATCTCATATGAACTTCAAAATGTTTCAAATGGATGTTAAAAACGCATTCCTGAATGGATTCATTCAAGAAGAAGTCTATGTTTGCCAACTTCTAGGTTTTGAAGATTAAAAGAATCTTGAGCATTTCTTCAAATTAATGGAAGCTCTCTATGGATTGAAGTAAGCTCCTAGAGCTTAGTTTAAGAGGCTGACCAATTTCTTGATCAGCAAAGGCTTGAAAAGAGGAAAAGCAAATACAACTCTGTTTATTAGGCGAAGGAAGGAAGATGTGTTGCTAGTCCAAATATATGTTGATGATATCATATTAGGAACAACTGATGAGAAGCTATGCAAGGAGTTCAGTAAACAGATGAACACCAGTACAGAAATGCCCTTTTGGATCGATCATTTTACACTATTTGAATCGATTTCTTACCAATCCAACAGCCACCGATTCAAAACCACATAGCCATTTGGATCGGTTTGAGAACCGATCCAATTAATAAAGACATTTGGATTGGTTATCAAATCCTAACCGATCCAATTGTTTGATGGTACACAAGAAAAAGAGTGCTATACTAGGATAAATTTATTTTAAAACTCATACAATTGACTGATATTGTTGAGGAAAAAGCACATCATTTATGGATCGGTTTACTCCAAAACCGATCCGATTGCTTATTTTTTTTATTTTTACTTTGTTTAATCTAAAACATTTTCACCCATAGTATTTTGCAGCATTCTTACAAATTAACCAAATATAAATAAAATAAAACTAAATTTTTAATTTTGAATCACAATCAAATAGTATAATTTCATACATCAATGTTCAATCCAAACAAAAAACCCCAAATGCACATACAAAACCAAACAAATGTATATATAATTCTCAAAAAGTTATGTACAATAATAATCCCAAGTGCACATACAAAACAAAACTTCCAACTTCATTTGTCAACCAATAGACATATAAAACTTCCAACCCAAACTTACTTATTAAGAAAACGGATCATATAAGATGCAAATATGTCTCGAACCTCATTTAGCTCCTCGGGATTATAGGTAGTGGTTCTTTCAAAAGACTATAATCAATAAAAAAAGAGATAACAAATGGATTAATATAAGATTATTATTCATATCAAAACTAACATAAAAAGATAAATTATTCACATAACTAAAATAATTCAAGATTTTAACAAGTACCTCAGTTAGTTTATCTGCATCAACATGATTGTTGATTATGTCGTATATAAAAAAACATTACAAAGTAACCACATTCAGTAGTTCCAAGCTGCTTCGAACACTACAAACCAAAATTTAAACCAAGTTATAAGTGTTCATTGAGTAGATAAACCCAAAGAAAAAAGAAAATAGTACCATTCCATTGATATATTTAAAGGATGGTGGTGACGCTTCCTTTGCCCGCTTCTTTTGAATAATTTGGGATACCTTCAGTGCATTATATAACATAAATAAATTTCTCATGAGAATTTTGAATATAATAAATTTGAACTATAAATTTAATGTAATTAGTAAATATATACATAACTCATTCAAAAACTGTCTAATAATAAGTCTCCCGGTTCTTCCTACTAGACGTGGAAGAGGATCATATATATAAACATGATGCCTCTCCATACATATCATCAGAAGAATCCAATGTAAACTAGAATAAAAAGTTCAATATATAGAGGTTATATTGAAAGCATGTATTATATATAACATTGGACATAAAGAATATATATGAAAAGGAACATTACTCTTCGTGGTATGGTAACATAATGAAGCACTTATTTGAGTTATTTGTAATGATTTTTCCTAGGTACTCCAAATTGGAATTCTTTTTATGAGCAGTCCACGTTGTTGCTGATACTAAAGTTGGATTAATGAATCCAATTTTATCGAGAAACTCATCAGAACCCGATAACAATGCGCTAAAAAGATAGGATAAAACAAAACAGGCAGAAAAAGTTCAATATATCATGATTTCTAGTAAATCACACAAAAAAATTATTAAACTGAATATATCTCTAAAAGACCGAATGAAACAAAATAGGCAAAAAACTATTTTATCGTACATACTACATAAAAAACATAGAAAAGTGAAGAAATCTAGAATGTGTAGGTGAGACACATATAAGGCCATGGTAAAGTGAAGAAATCTCTTCAATGGTTTCTAAACTATTTGGTAGCAGAACACAAAAAATTTCAAAAGAAAGAAAAGTGAACTAGTTATCAAAGGACCTAGTTGAACCGCTGCAAAATGTCAACCATGAAAACAAAAGTTCCATTAACCAATAATTAGAGAGAGCCTATAA
>CATIWQ010879705.1:0-14585 GCA_949673415.1 Euphorbia schlechtendalii | reverse complement strand
GTTCACATTCCTCGTTAACGTTTTTCCTTCTTCTTCTTTGTGTCTCTTTTTCTTTTTCTTCTTCTTCTTCATTGTCTCTACTTTTTCTTCATTTTTGTTCTCTGCATCCATCTATCTTCTTCTTCTTCATGCTCTCTCTCTCCGAATCACGATTTTGTGACGTTTTCATCTGTTTATGCTTCATCACTTCGATCGCGATTTTCATCAGATTTTGATATCATCGAGTCTATTCTTATTGCGTGAGTATTTTATTTGTTATTTTCTTATTCTTTTTTCATCTTGTTTCTTATTTTTGTTAGGATTTTAGATTGCGATTTGAGTTTTCCGATTTAGATCTTGATTGAGTTTTTTTATTTGAATCAGGATTTGAGTTTCAGATTTGGATTTGCGATCTCAGTTGTTTTTAGATCTATCTCCTTGAGTTTGGATTTGGATTGGAGTTTCAGATTTGGATTTGTGATCTCAGTTGAGTTTTCTGGCAATTTCAGTTGTGTTTAGATCTGTTCATTTCAATGTTTTTGTGGGCGTAATGATGAACTCGAACAGGGTTGGTAAATTCACCAGGTGACTCGAAAGCAGGCTCTTAAAGACCACTCCTAGCGCGTCAGTCATTTCGCTCCCAAAGAGCTCCCTAAAAACGTTGCCAAGGAAGAAAAAAAGCTTTCCTAAAAGAACAAACTCAAAACAAAAAAACCCAAATATGAAGCATTCCCTTTCCAACAAAACAAAGCATCTTGCCGCTGGGTAAAGGCAATAGGAGGACTGAACCCGACCACTTCACGCTGAAGTTCATAAAGGTAAATCCTCACCCAAAAGCCAACGCATGGGTTTGGTGCTCTCCATTCACTTTTCTGAAATTTTCAGTTCTATTTTCTGTTTCGGTGATGGCTTATTGTATATAGAATGCAAAAATGGAGGAGAGTAGATCATGTTGGGATTTCAAGAGATGCAACTTTCTCAATAATGATCTAAAGAAGTCATTGATATTATTTTTGTCCATCTATTGAGAAGCAATTCAATTAGATGAGCGTCCAAATAGAGAGAAACAACATCATTCAAGGATTTTGTGTTTTTGAACTTTTTCTCAGCTTTCATGGATGATTTTAATAGAGAGTTGTGGTATGGTTATTGATAAGTTTGCTAGTTTTTAAGTCTTTTCCAGCTTTTATTCTAATCCTATTTTTTGGATCATGTCATTATACCTGGTATAATACTTATTATAACAGGTATAATAACCATTATAACCAGTAAAATGAGTAATATAAAAACGTATACACATAATTGGAGATAAAGAACGTATTAAGATTAAGTTTCAAGTTTCGCATTTGAGTAGTATATGGTCATTATATACATCGAGTGTCATATTTCACATTAGAATCCAATTTTCAGATCATGCAATTATGTCTGGTATAATGCAAACTGATTTTATCAAAAAATAATTGAAAAATAAAAAAAAGTATCAAGATCAGCTTCAGATATCGCATTTGAATAGATTTATAGTCATTATACCAGGTATAATGACTATTATACCCGGTATAATAGTCAACATAACAAAGAATTTCATAGAAACATTCAAATCATTGAAGATAATGAGATTTTTAAGATCTGGTTTCAAATTTCATACTCGAACAATGTAATAAACATTGTACCTGATATAATGACTACTATACCAGTCATTATACCAGGTATAATGTCCGTTATACCAGGTGTAATGTCTGTTATACCAGGTACAATAGCTGTTATACCTAGTATAATAATTGTTATACCTGGTATAATAAATATTATACCCGAAATCGATGATTTTTTTATATCAAGTGTTTTGAAAAATCAAAACTTAAATTCACATTTTTTGAAAAACCAAAACTTAAAATGTGAGATTTGTAAAATTACACCATGATATGACCTAAAATTATTTTGATTTTTTCCGGTATTTCCATGAAAACCCGTAGAATACGAGTATTAAATTAATTTAAAACGTGAAAAGTTGAAATTATAAATTAGTTTGAACATGGGCTATCTACTAAATAGTAATCGTGAAAGGGCATTTCAAGCAATTTACGAAAGGAAAATTTAGGCACAGCACAAAAATGGAGGGAGAGGACTCTGAAGCTGTAAAGGCAGTATTTGAAACCCTAGAAGCCAGAGGGTGGTGTATAGAAGATATCGATCAAGTAAAAGCGTTAATCATTATACAAACTGCTTTATCGGACAATGGCGACGCTTCCGCTTTGGCGGATTCCGTTGAATCGGAGATGCTTAATGTGGACCTTAAATCTATCGGAGCTAAATCTCTTCCTGAAGCCAACATGCTCCGTAAAAACTCTCATCTTCAAGGTCCTAAAGTCCTACAGGTAAACCTTATCTCTGTTAACATTTAGTCACTTGGAATGTGTATCTAATTAGCTTCGGCAATTTGCGTTCAAATATTGTTTTGAATTTTGTTTCTATCAGGTATCTTCTGTTCGAGACATATCCGTGAGTAGTATAGAGAGGTTTTCAGAATCGAGTGAGCGACGGCTCCTAAAATTTACTCTCACTGATGGTCACAGTGAAATAACTGCGATAGAATTCTCTCATATACCATCCATTCCTAATGATATTGTTCCTGGTACTAAGGTATTCTTATTTGCATTAGGTTATGTTACTGCATATATATGCATTTATAGTTTTAATGTCCTGTTCTGAGGTCCATATGCATGGAAAAAGCATTGTAGACGTTTCATTTTGATGATATGTGAACAAAGTGTTGAGTCGATTACAGAAAAATGATTGAGATTCACTATACACGTTGTCTTTCTCTATGAACTTATCTTAAAATGTATGCATGAAATTGTGTTGTCCTTGTAGCCATAACCTTACATTAGACTTCATTTTAAACAGAACATGAGATGGGTTTTTTTTTGTGAAAGAATTTTGCTTCTCTTAATATCAATTGCGCTGTTCTGTTTGTGCAGGTTCGTCTGGAAAACAAAGTTCCCTTGCATGGTGGTATAGCATGCGTGAGTCCTAAGGTGATAACTGTGATAGGTGGTGTCGTTCAATCTCTCTACGAAGAATGGCAAATGAACCAAAAGTATATGGGCTTGTCACGATCATCGACAAAGTTATCAAAGGAAGCTGATAATGGTGGCCCCCCTCCATTTGAGAAGTTGCAAATAAGGTCACCACTTAATCAGCCATCTCTGCATGCTGGTGGTTAGTGTTTGATTTTTCATATTCTACATCATGTGATCGAATGCTCTATAGTAATAATGCTGCCTTGTGTTAGTCACACCATTGACTATTCTATAAGCTCTAGTTTTATTGGAGGCTTTTACTTCCAAATACATGCTTGGTTAAAAATTTCTTATTGCTCGATAATTTATAATTTGGGTCCAAAGTTCAGACTTGAGCTTAAAAAAGCTAACTATAAGCTTTGTTGATAATGCATCTACATTTAATTTATATAATGGAAAACAAAAATGTTCAACAGTTGTCCAATGATTTTTGCAATGAGCTAAGAAGCTGGTTCAATTCTTTGAGACATTCCAATTTCCGATTTTTTGTTGACTAATAGGAAGAATCTCATATCCTAATTCGTTCAGCTGGGATGCAGGAAATGCAAGTTTTATTGGTAAATTTTCTTACGATTCATGTTCTGATGAACTAGTTACTTTTAGAACTTATTTGTTCTAGGAATGAAAATTCAGTAGCAGTTGTGCTTGTGCATTTGTTTCAACAACTTTTTGTCATTTCTAATACTTTGAGGAGTTCTGTTTAATGTATTTGAATTTCTATTATTCTTTTTATGAGCATATATATTCATAAACGGACTTGAATTGTATCTACTTTTGTTAAAAGTGCTAGGTGTTATTATAGCGCTAAGACTCCGATTTTCTTGAGGTGCTAGGAGCTCGCCTGGGCGAAGCAAGGCTCTATTTAGAAAAAAATAGCAAAGAAATCTATAAATAATAGCATCAAAATATATTTTAGTAACACGACAATATAACTAAAAGTTGATCAACCAATTGATATATAGTGATAATTTTAGAGCATTTTTTTTGAAATTTTCAAGTAGTTTATAGTGGAAATTGGAAAACAGTTTATAACACATTCACTAAAACATGCATCCTTACATATTCAATATTTGTATGGAGTTATATAAATTTTTAATAATAATCACGCATTCAATTGCTTAACATAATTGAGTATAAAGAAATCCTTTAAAATTATTGGTTTATTACATGAGGCGGTGCCTTGGCTGCCTAAATTTAAGGCTAAAGAGCTCGCCTAGGTGGTGTCTCTTTGAAGGTGCCTCACCTAGAGGTTGTTGAGGTGTGCCGGCATCAACTGGTGGTGTCTGAGCCCTCAGGGGCTTTTGACAACACTGTTCGTGTCAGAATGTTGTGGTTCAAGATGCTTCTTGTCTTCCTAGAAGCAAATGTCGCAAATTTCATTAAATCTAGGCAGAAATTTTACTACGTGGGGTATGGAGTGGCATATCATTTTCATTTATTTTGGGAAGGGGGGATATATAAGGGATTTGAAACATTGCTGTATTTCCCTGCAAAGTTTATCCTTGAATGATTATCTATTGGTCCAATCATTTACTGGTTGAAGTATTGATATGGCTATGGATTCTCCCTTCTCTGGTTTTTGGAATTTGGCTCTAATTCTTTGGTCTAGTGCTATGCATATCGTTTATAATATGGGTGTAGATACTATTTTTTTAGAAACTAATGATTTAATACTCTTAGGATGAGAATTTGAAATATTGGGCAGTGAAAACTGAAAATAAAATTTAATGAAAGAAATTTAGAAGACCAAGTTACGCATTGACCATTTGTAAAACGAGGAAAAATAAACGTCTATGATGTATGTGTTATGGCCATGTTTTGACCAATATTATATAGATGGCTTGCTCTAAGAAACGTGTATGACGTAGATAGGGGTGAGCAAGACTCCTTTCTGTTGAAAACTGAAATGTAATGAATGAACCGGAAACTTCAGGAGAAGTTTGAAAAATAATCTGAACTAATGATAGTGGGACACCTGAACGAAATAAGGATACGATAATGTCTATAGAGGCATGCCAACCTATATTTTTGCACTAGGGAATTGTATTTTACTGTTCATATGTGGGGGAGGGTTTTACATCCTTGCATAATATTCCTCTAAAAGCATATGAAAAAAGAAAAAGCTATTTATCCTTTAGTCTCTAAAATATATATTATTAAAGATCTTAATTAATCCATTTGTAATGTAATTACATCATTATGTTTGTGTTTAGAATGTGCGGATTTAGTTTATCTCTAATGTGATCTTTGCACTTGCAGTGGCTCAGTCTCATCTTGTTCAAAATCAAGCAAATACTGGAAAAAACATCAAGAATTCGGGTCATTCAAATCAGTACGCTAGCTGGAAAACACATGGTGAAAAAGATAAACAAAATGAGCCAAAGGTTTTGATTGTTGACAAAAAAATAGGTATCGATCTCTCTATGATTGTGATATCGTGCCTAGGCTAGCACTTTTTGTGCCTTATGTCAAATGTCTAGTTAAATTCTTTGGCTGCTAAACACAAACCCAATCCAATTGTATCGACAATCAATGCTGAAGATAAAAGTTGGTCATTAAATAGGTTTACTACGCTTTACTTTTATTGGATGAAACCGTTGTTTGAAATAGTTATTTCATTACATTTTAATTCTATCTGATTTTTTTGCTTCCAACCTGTAGTACTGTTTAAGAGACAAAACACGAATAAGCAATTTTAAACATAAATCTTCTATTTCTAGTGTTATGAACTTAGCACTCTCCCTGATGAAGTCTAATGGATGCATAGTAAAGTAAGTATTGGAAAAATACCCTTCAGAAGCAAGAGTCCGGAGAATTTAGGACACACAGACTCAACACGATAATCTTAGATTTGTGAGCAAGGTGTTATATGAGATAAGCATGCCTTAAAAATGGCACATAGAAAATTTTATGGGCACCAATTAGGTCAGGCAAGAGGCCAAGCTAGAGAGATTAAGATGGCTTTGCAATTGAAGGAGCTTTCCTGGGTATTGAATGCCATCCAAGTAGTAGATAGATGCTGTAGTGTTGCAATAATGGAATATAGAGATTTCCAGCCTGATGTGGTTGATTGAGGAAACACTGTCTTGATATTTTCCAATACATGATGGGTCTTTTGGACCCATTGAAATGGCTGAAACGTTGTAATGTCTTTTAGATTCCAAGTGACGTCCTCTTTTTTCCAAAATTTTTCTACACTGCTGACTTCATATCTTAGTCTGTTGAAGTAACATTACTCATTCATCTGCTGCCATATTTTGCAGAAAAGGGCAGTGCGCCTACCACCATAGCAACTCATGGAAGTAATGAATTTGTTCCAATTGGTTCACAGCAGCAATGTCCTGTTGACTGTGATAGAAGGATGACAACTTCCCTTCCAGAGAGTACAGAGCAAAATCCAAATAGCTCCCGAAACAGAGCTAAGGAAGGTGTGGCACTGTGACTTCACTCTAATTATATTTGCAATTTTCTTTTATTTCTATTGTCATACAGTGGTGTTTCTGGGGATTTCACTTTTGAACATATAGAACGCATATAGTGAAGAGAGAAGAAAATCAATATGGAGTTGAGCGCAGATCGATGTTCTCGTATGGATGACACTATGAAATTTTAAGCTCTGTCCAATTTTGATAGGCGATATTTTAATTTCGTGGTAACAAAGAAAATTAGAGTAAACAAGCTATAGTTTTGCTGAATTACCCTTGGGACTACATAAATAATTAGATGAAATCAAATAAACCAATACTAATTAGGGTATTATTTTGACAATTTAATATTTAATTAATGATTAGATGAAGTCTATTTTGTTGGAAACCCAAAAAATAGTATGCAATTATACATTGAAAACATATTTGTAACAGAGCAAAATATTATTATCTTTCTTTGATTTTTATGGAGTCTAAGTAGAACAATAGAAGTAAATTATTATTTTTCAACACTCCCATATGCATATTCTCTTTGGCAGCAGTAGGAGAATCAGTGCCTGTACAAAATCAAGCAGCATCCCAAAAACTGCTTGAGAAAATGAGTAGTGCAAATCAAAGTTCCCACAACTACAGAGGTCGAAAACACAAGGGCAAAGGAAGACAAGAAGAGCAGCAAGTAGTTTTCACCCTCGACGAGTGGGAGAAGAGGAAACCCCCCACAACAAGTTATGTTCCCGACACAAGTTGCGATGAGGACCTTGCATGGCAGCTTCAGAACCAACTCGACATGGAAGATTCTCATGTTAGAATCTCTGCATTACTGAGCCTAAATTATTCAAGTTTTATTTTGTTTATTTATTTACTTAATTAACCTTGATTTGTCCTTGTTCAGGTACAGATGGCAACACATAAAAATCCAGCAGATGACATTAGAATGAACATGTTTAGTTACGAGAGAGACAGTGATAGAATGGAATATGGAGGGAGTGGACGGGGAAGAGGAAGGGGGCGGGGCCGAGGGAGGGGCCGAGGGAGGGGCAGAGGCAGATACTAATATAATGCACCATATTTTTTTTCTTTTTATATATCATTTTTGCTACTGACTACTGTGATTGCTTTTTTCTCAACAGTATAAAGGAGATGTTTATTTAGTTTGGATGGGGAAAATGTAGAAGTTTTGAAATTACTTTTAACGGAGAAGATGAATGGGATTGAACTTTTCAAATGACCCCATATTTGAGTAGAATTGTGTGTTTTGGAGCTCTTTTGTTTGGCAGAGAATCATCTTTTTCCTGAATTTGATCGAGTTACAGTTGAACCATTTTCGGCAGGAAAATTCAAATGGAACAAGAAGCGAATGCAATGTAGCTATGAAGCGGCTCTTGTGACTGGCATGAGTACGCTATTCTTTATCTGGAGCTATACATTGCAGTTCATTGGCTTCTCACTGTTCATAATAATTTAAGACATTTTCCATGTGTGGGTATTGCATGGTATACCATTAGGCTTTGCTTGGGAGGGGGGATTTGAATGTAAAGGAAAGGTAAGGAGTCAAAATCTGTGCTTGGGAGGAAGAAGGGAAGAACAGTAACACAGGTTTATAGGGGAGCTAGTTCCTCTAGTTTACAGCCATTATCTTTATTTAAGCTCCTTTCATATCGGTGGAATCTAGGAGGAAGGGAGCTGAGCTCCTCATTTTACCATTTTCTATTAATTTATTTTCCTTTTACCTTTTTAATTTATTTGTAATTTTTCTTACAGATAAGGAAAGTTAGGTAATATACTTATTCATTTTATTTTAAAAACTTATACTTCCCTTCCAAGCATAATTTTACTCCATTCTTTATTTTACTTACTATCAAATACTATTCCTTATATTTTCATCCTCTCATTTTCTTTCCTTTATGATTCTTACAAAACTTACCCCCGATCAATACCTTAGTCAGTTCAGGTCCTTACAAGTATTTATAGGTACTTACATTTTCCGCATGCTCTTATAATGGTTTATAGGCATAGTCAATTTCAATTCTTGCATTAAGTTATTTGATATATACTACAAAATGATGACGGTTTAAGAGGAATCTTTGCACTCCATCCATGATCATTATGATTAATTATTAGCTCTATTATTGCTGTCGCATTAGCTAAGAAAGGTGAATGATTAAGTCTTTTGTGGGGTTTGGTTAGACAAATAATCAACGTTGTCCGTCCCAAGTGCCACATTCAATAACATGTTGTCTGCATCACATTTGTTACTTAGAATTCGTATGTCCTAAATGAAAAATATCAACTTTTTGTGTTTATTTTCTATCAACTTAATCCCAAATCCAGATATTTAACAGATCAATATAAAACGGTTGAAAGTCAGTTAAGGTTTAATACCAAGAAACCGAAGACTAAAATCATATTTTGGTGTTGTACAAGCAAAACCCTACCCGAAAATAACGTCAAAGTGGAACCAGCTATACAACTGGGTAGGGAATCGGGATATAGTAGTAACATAGCAGATCTCCATTTTCAAAGCAAGGAGACAAATTACAACTCAAAAAAAGAATTAAAATATGGCCAAAAAAGAATACAAACAACAGCAGCTCCAGGGTGATTTGTAGATGAGATGTAAGTTAATACAACATAATTTGCACTCTCAAATAACACAATTATAATACATCTTACCTTACAAACTCCTTCCTAATTTTGCTAGCACGCGACAGGACAGGTGGCAGTAGCGGGTTTCATCGGGGCCAATACATAGTCAGCGACAGGCTGGAAAGTAGCGGCCTTTTCGAGGCGTTCCCAGGTGATTCTCCGCTTCTCGGCTTTTACGCTTAGCATCGAGTCTTCCTCGGCCAGCTTGCGTTGGCAGCTTCGTACTAAGTCTTCATCCATTTCGGAGAGCATTTTGTGGATGTTGTGTGTGAGGTTCAGCACTGCCTGGTTCCAGTGATTCCGGGCGTTCCTCTCGAGAGCTGAGAATACAAGGGGCACCACTGCCTGCCGGTTATGTGCTATCAGGTTTAAAACCCGCTCGTTGTTCCACAGCAAATGAGCTCTTTCGGCTACCTGCAGGAGTAAGGTCCTCAGAACCCGATCCTTACTATAATTTCCCCCCGAATCTGGCAAAAGTGCACCAGTTTGGCCCCCTCTAATGCCACGTGTCAGATTACGGTTGGTTTGACTTTTCAAATTTGTAACATTTCTCTCTCAAGCCAGAAGTTGACACGTGGCATTGAAGGAGGCGCACTTTTACCAAGTTCAAGGGGTTTACTGGAACTTGTGAAAATTCAAGGTGGCATCGGGCAAAAGTTGACAAGTTTAGGGAGGTCTTGATGCATTTAGCCAAAACTTTATCGTAAAATGGAGTACACTAGCACTCATACAGGTCCAAATTTATTTGCATGATTGGAGCACACTAAAAACTTGATTTTACAAGCCACATTTCCATTTTATTACTCAAAAGAATCTCATAAGCTCATTAGGCATTGTATTATGCAACCAAAATCCATGAAAGTACCAAGCAAAGGACAACTAATGCAATCAATACTATAGTCTAATAATAAATAGCCAAAACAAAAGTGTGATATGAAATCATGATAGTGAATTTTTATTTAACAGCTGTGCCTGTGATGAACAAAATTTTAGGTTTTAAAGCGTCACATTTGTATTAGGGCCATTTTGAGATTCTTTTTTCCCTAAAAAGCTCAATTTACTAGCTTTCACTGGCATTTGAAAATCAATAGCAAACAGACCCTAACTAAGAGTCAAATCTTTTGTCCAATGTCAAAATACGTGAAAACGATCCCAAACAGGCCATTATCAATATGCATGTTATAAAGGGATTTGGTATTGTACCTGGTAATGGGAGCTATTGAGGCAAAATCCTACACGGCGAAAAAGCGGAATCATAATCTTCTGAAACTCATCCATGCTTGTCATCTCCAAAATCTCCTCCAACTCACTTATAAACATCAACTCCTTCTGGCTATTCGTCACAGGCCAGTACTTCAACAGCCCCCTAATCACATTCCCAGCCAATTTCGCATCCTTATCGATGAACTGCACCACACAATACGTCAACTGCTGATGATAAACCCCCACCGATCTAGCTTTATGCAGCGGTATCAGAGCCCTCCACAGAAACATCTTGTGCTCCTCTTTCAACGGCAACGCGAACCCGCTTATAACGCTCCCGAAAATCTCCAACAGCTCCGCGATCCCGTTATGCCGCTCCGTTTCGAAAACGAAGCTGTATATTATGTTGCTCACGGCTTTTCGGATGAACGGCCGGTGCACCATGAACTTGCCGTAGATTCTGTGGAGGATGGTTTTCAGGCAGTCTCTCTCTCGCGGATCCTCCGAATCGAAGAGATCGAGGAGTTTCGTGATGAAGGAATGATCAACGAATTTCTTCGCGGATTTCGCATCGACGGAGCTGATGAACCGCAGCAGAAGATCGTAAACGCACTGCAAGTGCGACCAATCGGGATCGAACGTCGGTTCTTCGTCGTCCAACTCACCTCCCGAATTGGACCGGCATTTCGGCGGGAAAACCCGGAAAAGGTTGTTCGCGCACATTTTACACATGGCGGCCATCGATTGGTCAGTGAATTTCGCGGATCCTGAGGAGACGAAATCGACAAGCTCGAGTAATGCCTGCCGCTTAACATCTTGTTTGCCAGCGTCGTCGAGACCGGGGATTTCGCAGCAGAAGTTCAATTTACTGATGAAAAGGCTCTGCTTTTGGAGATTGGAGACGTCTTTGAAAGATAAGTGGGGTTCTACCGAGTCAACTCCGGCCATGATGCTAGCGGGGAACACTGCTGAGGAAACCCGCTTGACGACATTTAACCGGCTCGAGAAAGAGTTGGTGCCATTTGTGCATGGGACTTCGCTGCCCCAGTTGGTGGAGTTGTTTCCGGAATCGAGGCCCACTGAGTCCGATGATTCCGATTTCGAGGACTTTCGGGGGATTTTACTGAGGATTTGCTTGAGCATGGCAGCAAAGCGACGATACGGAGCTGCATTGCGATTCGAAGAATGGTTTCAGTACAGTTATGAGAGTATTACAGTGAAAGGAAAATAATGGTGATGAACAAACGAGTAGAAACTATATAACTTTCGGGCTCCAATTTTCCGAAACTATGAGATTTGAGGTCAAAGAAGAATCAATTGAATGGAACTATAGACCCAAAACTACAAAAGAATATTATTATCAGGACTGCAGCTTAGCAAACTAATAAGGATTTCTGAAGTAATTAAAAATCTTAATTACTCTCAAAATGACGTTTAAAATCAACTTAAAAGTCTTTCAACAATTACAAGAACAAGCAATCCCATCTAATCTCCCTGCATTGCAATATCTGACGGTTATAAATGCAAATGAAAACCCAGATCAAGTAAAGTAAAGCTGAACAATACGAACAAAAAAGGCTAAACTAATGGATCTAAGCTAAAAATATCATCAGGGGCTTTTCACTGGCAGTGATAAATGGAAAAAAAACCTCCAGCAACAAAAGTAGAGAAAAAAAGCCATAGATCTGATACATTAACGATACTAAAACAGTGGACTAACAAAGATCTTCATAAATCAAGTGAACAAAAGCCGAGATCTAGAAAACTAAAACCCAGTAAATTAGCTCAAAACTACCAACAAAGCATCATTAGGCAACTGGAAAACACAAAAGACCGAAACTTCATCGTACAATTAGACTATACAAGTCACAAATTAACATTAAAACAAGACAAAAACATAAGGAAGGAAGAGAGAGAGAAAGAGATGGGAAAAAGAACCTGAGTTCAAGGAATGAGAGATGTATACTGTTTAAGCAAAGGAAGGAAAATGGGTTGAAAGGAAAGAGGCTTTTAGGAAATGGGGAGGAAATATTTGAGAAGGAAGGGACTGAAATTGATAGGTCTCCATGAAAGAAGAGAAAAAGAGGGAAAATCCTCGATTGAAGAGAATAAGAGGTGTGGCATTTTCTGTGAATTGCAGCAGCTGCCACTTAAATGTTTTAATTGCTCTCTTTAATTTTTAGTACTAAATTAATAATAGCATTTGAGTTTTGTAATTATTGTATTTGTTTTTATAATTAAGGTATTGGGTCCCTGCGTTGGTGAATAGTGATAGCATTAACCCTCACATTATAATGTTTAGAATAATAATCATTATTTGGGATTCGAATGTTTTTATTTAACTTGATTTGGATTTGTATTATTGTAGTTTAGTTTCCAGCTCAATTTTCAAACTTTCTTTTTGTGTTGGGATTCTAATAAATAAAAAAAGAATTGGTGTTTTGTTAGTAATGGAGTATATTTTTTATCAATTCATTTTTTTTTTGAAATCACTTACTTATAATGTTAGATTCTTACATTTTTGTGTATTTTGCACTTACATTTTAGTTATGCCATATATTCGGTACGGATGAACCTAATTTATAATTGATTTACGTATCAACATATATTTCAAATTCTTACAAAACTAGGTTTTTGGCTATCAACTCTATTTGTTTAATTTTTGACCTGCATGTTAACTCAATTGTAAAAAAATATTGTATATTATATAGTTATGTTTATCTTAGAGTTCTCAGTTTTTAACCCCAAACTTTCCAAAAATAGCATGACGAAGATTTTGTGTTGTACCAGGAAAAAAAGACACAAAACACTTCACATCCCGAACAAAATACTAATAAAAAACTCTTTTTTTTTTATCTACATACCATATTACCTTTTCATACTCTTTCACCTTTGTACATGTCAAACTTCCAATCAATTATTATTATATATAGCTCTTCGACTATCAAAATCCGTTGCTAGTTAAAATCAGTATTCATCCGACTAAATCAAAAAGTATTGCAACCACGTATCAAATTTTGATAAGTCTAACTATCAATAATTTGACATTTGAGATATATGCCAACTAGAAATTTTAAAAATAAAATCTCTTAAAATTATTTTATTAAAATTGTTGGTAAGTTGTTTGTTTCAAAAATGTCAGTAATTCCATAAAGATCCATGTTAGATAATCTCAAAATAGAATCCATGTCCTCAACAATTCAGGCGGACCTAGGATTAATGCGATGGGAGGCTAAAACTTCATCAAGTGAATGAGGTGATGATGAGAAATGGCAATGAAGACGGTTAAAAATGAAGATAGTAGTGCTGAGAGTAATAAAATATTGAAATTAGAGAAACAGAAAATGAAAAATGAAAGAAGCAGAAAATATTGATTAAATAGCTATTGGTTGAGAAACAAAAAAAGGTAAGAAATGAAAAAAGATTAAAAAAGAAAACTACCAGCGTGAGAATCAAACACTTTGATTTAAAGATACATCACCCAACCAACAGGATTAGATTTGTTCTTGCAAATCAAACACACCTAATTTTGTTCCTAAAAAATTTGTAGGGAGGGCTAGAGCCACCTTTGCAATGGTTGTAGGTCCACCCCTGCCCTTAGATATAGTGAAACAACGAACTTTCAATAAAGAAAAGCACAAAAGATATCGTATGTAGATTTGTTATAATTTGTTTATGAATATAACTAATGCATCGTTTGTTTGCAGGAAGATTTTGTACAATGGAAAATATTATGCAGGAAAATAAAATATTTTCTTATGTTTGACTACATCACTGTAAAATATTTTCTGATGTTTGTTTACAATTCTAAAAAATATTTTCCAACTACAGATTCAACTATACAAAATCCTAGTTTAACTTTTATATATACATGTGTGTGTATTGTAAAATATGTGAAATATAGCATAATCATTATTATATAAAAATTAAATTATATTAAGTATGAATTACATTTTTACATAATATTAATGTAGATGGAGGTGATGAATTTGGTGGTGACGGTGAAGGTAGTGATGATGGTGGGGTGGAGGAAGTGGTGGTAAATAGGTAGAAAAAGTGACGTTGGTGAGGTGGAGGAGGTGGTGATGGTAGCTGTGTTGAGGAAGAAGTGGATGTGTTGGTGTGGGTGATGATTTGGTGGAGGAAGTGGTGGTGGTGACGACGGCGAATGAAGGAGGTGATGGTGGTCGTGATGGTAATAATAGGGTGGAGGAAGTGATGAATGTGTTGGTGTGGGTGGAAGAAATGGTGGTGG
>CATIWQ010879305.1:0-10220 GCA_949673415.1 Euphorbia schlechtendalii | reverse complement strand
CCCCGCGAGGGTGGCCAAAGCCCCTCGCGGGAGTTCCCCGCGAGGGGTGACTAGTACCCTCGCGGGGAGCCCCGCGAGGGCTGCCAATGGCCCTCGCGGGTGTCCCCCGCGAGGGGTGACTAGCACCCTCGCGGGGAGCCCTGCGAGGGCTGCCAAAGGCCCTCGCGGGGAGTCCCGCGAGGGCTGCCTCGCGCAGCTTTGCGCGAGGCTGTCTCGCGCGGGCTGCCTTGTGCAGCCTCGCGCGACACTCTCATGTCTTTTTTTTATTTTTTTTTTATTTTTTATTTTTTTTATATATATATATTTTTTTTTAAATAATGTAAATCGTCCGAGGAGGATTCCCATATGAAGATCGTCTGATGGTCGAAAATTATGTGATTCGAGGATAAATTTCCCGAAAAGCCGTCATCATTGAACGTGCGAGCTGGTACAAAATCCCGTGCTCACAACCCTGTTACAGTAAAGCTTTCTCTTGTACTCATTTGCCTCCTTGAGAAAAGTTAGTACATGAGCTGGAGGAGCACTTGTTGCCATATTTCATGTACCTCCCTCGTTAGAACCCATTTGGGGATAGGCTTAGAGTGTATTTTAGGGCAACAAGAACCTTCTACATCAGCAACCCATTTACAAACCTCATGTAAATAAGCCATAGGCATTTTCCCTAGGGTGTTACCCAACAAACAATCATGCATTATATTTTCTTGCAGGTGCGCTCCCTACTATCTTGGTGGCACTAAGATGAACCAAACTTAGAATAGAGACTAGCCAAAAACTCTATGCATGCGAGTTGTATGGTTGGAAGTTTCATATTGTGTGCTATGTGCTATGTTTTTAACACTTTCGATTCATCATGCATTATACGAATGTACCAAGCTAACCACGAATCTTAATGCACACACTCATGATAATAAAAAAAATTAAAATGGATATATCATATTATCATCAATATGATTCCAATTTGGTATCACTCATACATAGGATTTAGTTGACACTTGAGGTCGTGTCACCCTAGGACAGCATGAAACCAATTAGAATAATGTAACATCATTTACCCATTTTCAATGTAACATCCACATGATGTTCGACTCTTAAGGAAAACCTACCCAAATCTTTGTGTAATGCCTACTTGGTGTATGATTCACAGCCCTCCCAGGGTGATTGTACACACCAAAAGCCTAAACGAGGCAAACACAAACCCAAACTATGTTTCCCCACATCAGGTGATATCCTAATTGATATCCTAACCTAAGCCCACACGGGGTAAACTTACTTCAAAAAGAACCTTCCTTATCCTTATTCGAGGTGGCCATTCACCCTAACTATGCGCTTGAGAAGGGCAATAATTCTAGCATCACCGCATACCCTTCTTATAACAATGCTCACACCAGCATCCGAGACTCTTCCCTAATTGGGAAAAATGACTAAACATCCATTTAATGGCTACATCCAGTAGTTGTTTTCACACATTTTTTGGAAATTTACATAATTTCATTAGGGTACAATGCACTGCATACCCGAAATTAATTTTTTCATTTCATGAAATTTTGTCATAGAATGAGATCTTGAATTATCGACCTATTACCACATAGGTAACTCAGTCACCTCATTGCATTTACAATACATCATCCCAATCAAGCTACCCCACGGACAGTGTACAAATATCAAACCCACCCCAAGGGTTAGGCTTTCACTTTTACATTTTTTTATCACCGACTAATGCTGTTTGTTTCAAATGGGTCGACAACATACATTTTATCTCGCATCAAGGCACATTAACCCTTTGTGTATGTGGCCACGACATTAACACTTCACGCATCATGACCTAATATGCATAACCTAATGATCTTCCTGTGTACCTCAACTAGGAAAAATCTTGTCTACCTGAGGGCTTGGAACAGGTCTTTGCAACTCTTACTTCGCATTTCTCCAATCTCGACCACCTTGGAGGGGGTTCTGTACACAGACTCTAGCGAAGACTTGGGTTCGAAATCAAGACAACCACTTCATTCAGTTTTTTTCAGACTAGTAGTATGACCAACTTGTAAAAATAGAATTTAGGGGAGGAACAACTTGTGGCGGGACAAAATCCACAAAAAACCAATCATCGATGAGTGCCGAGATTGTGACCGCTATGAATGCCTTTGTAAATAGTAACCAGCTTGTGTTACTCATAAGCCATCACACCAGGACCGGGCAGCCCGAAGAGAGGGCCAATGATGTGGTGCCCAATTCGAATGTCAGTGGTACAATCTTACTTGGGGGACCATTTACTTCAGCTGCAATTTTCCCAATCCACAACACTATCACTCCCACATATTACCAGTTTAGGGTGGGGTAAGGCTAGAAACAAGTTGGTTAGGCCACGTCTGATTTAGGAAATGCTTCTCAGTTGCAGGTTGGCGGTCAGTTCTTCTCGGGGCAGCCGGGTCAAACATCTTTTGCACCAAGAGTAGTAGGGCCAACAGAGATCAGGCATTCCTCAATCTACATTCCCTTCATCCAGGGGGTGACTCAACCTTCAGTTTCTAATTGGAGCAAGCCCTCTCAAAAGTTTCAAGGCCAAGGATAATACAGTTAGGGAAGTCATTATGGCGTTTACTCAGGAGCAGGCAATAACATCCTCCAGCAACTCGGGATGGCGGAGTTATGGCAGAAATATTTTGCTACCCATGGTGGTCACCTTGGACATGGGCAGATGGGCATGTTCCCGGAATAGTCAGCAGCTGGAGATGAGGATACACTACCACCAACTTTTGTGATGCCTCAATTCAAAATGTACACAAGCACTACAGACCCTCGTGTTCACCTTGCACATTACCAAAACGTGATGAGGGCCTTGAATATAAGTGATCACATGATGGCCAAGCTATTCATAGTTACTCTGGGAAGTCTCGTTAACGAGTTGTATAGTCATCTCCCTGTCAATATAACTTATGATTGGGGAAGTCTATCCCAGGCCATGGTCGATCATTATGCTTTCAACACCCTTATGGTCACCATGATGCAAAACTTGGAGGTACCAAAGCAAGGAGAGAGTTTCAAGCCCTACTTTGAATGTTGGATGGCCATGAAGGTCATGTTACAAGCTCGATTGAGTCTATCGAAAATGATTGTCAAGCTTCTCGATGGCACACTACCATCTTATAGGAAAAGGCATGGGTTGGAGACCTTTCATAGTTATCAGGAGGTATTCATTCAAGCGAAGAAGATAGAGCATTACGACGCTATGGATGAGATAGTGGAGCAGCCTGCTAGCAAACATTGGTATAAGAAGAATGAGTCTAAACCTGTGTAGGTTAAGACGAAGTAGCTTACCGTTCAAATGATGTAGGAAGAAAAAGTAGCTGCAATTAGACTGTCCAAGGAGAAGTACCATGGCATTTCCCCTTACATGGCCAATCTTGGGTTCCTATTCACTAAGTAATGAGAGCTCAAGCAGATGGAGAGCTTGAAGAAGCACATCCCTCCCAAGCCCAAAGACAAAAACAATTTCTACCATTACCATGTGGTTGTGGGGCACAGAACAAACAACTGCAAGGAATTATTGAAGGCCATACGGAAACTAGTGGATGACAAAATCATTCACGAACCATCCCTTAAACCTAGACCAAGACAAACCCTTTGCAAATTTTGAGGAGAACGTGGGAATGATCAACTTCGAGATGGAGGAGAAGAAGGTGCTGAAATGCATGACTAAAGGCCTGGGGGAATTCGTGATGATAGTCGGAACAGGAATTGATCTAGGGTATGTTTTGAGGATACTGGAGGAAGAATCAAGTCACCTTAGGTTCGGAGGTGAGATTAAAAGCTTTAAGGTTGAACTAGATCGGATGTCAGTTTTTACTAGTAGAAACCTAATTCACTTCACATAGGGAGGGTTTTGTCAGGAGAAGCACCACCCAGCAAGGACAACCAGAACATGATGGCGATTGGTCAAGAATGGCCGATTCACCACTTTCCTACTGATAATATAAAAGTTCTTAATATGAACAGGTGTTGTTAGTACCGCTTATCAAATAAAAAATGATGATAACTGCAAGTATACAGTTGTAATGTAGTTTTAAAAGATAACGATCCCTCATGGAAGGAATTGGGTTGTAAGGATAAATTAGAGTTATAGGGTGAAACAAAATATAGTGAGTTAAAGGTTTTGAATGGTAAACTAATGAATAGACAGATGCATGAACAGATTAGAGAAGATGCAAAGTATATAGATATTCCCTAAGAAAAAGTATAGTAGAGTGAAATATGCAAAATAATCAAGAATGTTTTAAGCACTAGATAACTTCAACAAACTCGATTCTAAATGCCCAAATATCCTATAATTCACGCAGAGAAATACATTAAATGATTTTTATAAATCTAGGGTAAACAAATTATAACACTTATAAAAAGCTAGACAACAATAATACTTTGCTTAGTATGGGTCACACTCACATAGCCATATTTAGCAAGTTACCACTCCAAAAATGTTGGCTCACTAAACAGCGTTATAATAACTGATCCAGTGATTAGACACAATCTTGTTAAACCCAAAAATACTCTTAAAGTCAACTCTAAAGAATATAAATTTATTCATATAAATGATGGATGATGAAATACTTGTTATGATACATAAACATATCATAAACTTCGAATTAGAAAGTATAAGTAGAAAATAAAGTAAAGTTTTAAGGTATGGAAGTGAAAGCTAAACTTGATCAAACCGTATCCACTCTTTAAAGGGAGTCGTCAATTCCCACAATTCTTACGTCAACTTTGAATTCGGTCTCGACTCGTACAGAACCTCCGCTAGGATGCTATTCTTTGTGAATATCAAACAAATGAATAATGAAGAACAAAAACTTTTATTTATAGGTGCTTTGCAATTACACTCATACAATAATTGCTCGAATATGTGAAATCACGATCGTGACATGTGCTTTTCGTCATGGTTCTTCATTATAACTTTTCCGATCTTTGACAACTTCGATCCTTAGCCAATTCTTTGCATTCCACGCATCTTTTTGTACTTTTTTCACTCTTTTTGCATAGAATTCCATCTTTGATCATTTTGCTTCCAAGATTCACCTAGTTTCTGAACTTACATAAAAAATAACTACATACCATGGAAAAACTTGTATATGAAGTATTAAATGACTCTAAACCATATCTTTTTATAATTGAAATTATTAAGATAATAAGTGCAATTATACACTTATCACACCCCCACACTTAACTTTTGCCTTGTCCTCAAGGTAAATACAACAAAAGTGTATAAAATAGTAATTCAAGTTCGTACCTCATTAGGCGAAAGACTATTGTAGTGAGTACCACATTCCCACGTTGCATAAAGTTCAAGTAAAAGTTAGAAATTTCCACAAATTAGTAATGTGCAATTTATATAGTCTAGTTGCATACCTTTGCTCTTAATGAAGTGTCAACCGAATTGCGTCTTCATATAAGCATTATATGCTTGCTCGAATATTTCCTTCTCTCAAGTATAGTATAAAGTATAAAAGACAAAGGGAGCACACTTTGAAAAGACTGATCTCAAGGCATTTTTAGGTAACCTAGGATGCTAAACACTCTTAGTGGTTGCATTTTATGCACCATACCACTCTCCCCTTTTTTTAGTCCACTCTCCCCTTTTTTTAGTGGTTGCATTTTATGCTCCATACTACTCTCCCCTTTTTTTAGTCCACTCTTCCCTTTTTTTTAGTGGTTGCAATTTATGCTCCATACCACTTTCTCTCATTTTTTTTCTTTTAAGCATATGTTTTTGAAGTACAAATTTGTACTTTGCACCCATTTTTCATACTATGTTACTTTTTTCTTTTTCACTCATTGAATGGTAGCATTTTCTGCTCCGTACCATTCCTCACCTTTTGCATAACTCATTAGTTATCCTCTTTTTCTTTTGATTTTTTTCTCTCAATACACTCATCCTTTATTGATCACTTTCAAAGTATTATTGCTATAGTTTCCTTTCACTTTAGACACACTTAATACTTATAGGACGTATTCGAGAATTGCATATAAAACTCATAGTAAGATCACTACTAGATATTACTCCACTACTAACTTATCGGTAACATTAAACTAAAACTATACAACTTATAATAATTCATGTTGCATTGAAATATATATCAAAACTTACTTGGAATGTTGCTTTTGAATGTCACTCACTACTCATCCTTGCCAAATGCTAAGTGTTGTGCCAAAAGAATTCACACTCTCAACTTGCGCTCATACTCGAAACAACTTGTTCGAAATATGCACTAACATCAAACTGTAATACCTAACACTCATAATAACCGTGGAACATATGTTAGTATAGTATAGGTATGGATAAGGTATAAACAACACAAAGTCAAGAAAAATTATCATATTCTTCAACTTTTTAATTTATTTGATTTTTTTGGATGTTTAGGATTTTTACATTTGCCCCCCCCCCACACACACTAAAGAACAAAATGTCCTCATTGTGAGTGACTTAATTAAAAATGAAAAAACGAAATTAAACACACGAAAACAAACTGTACAAATCCTAAACCTAAATGGAAAGAAGATAATCATTCGGGGGTGATTGATTTGGTCAACATGCCAATCTTATAATAAGATTCTTGTAAATCTCTCTCAACGTCAAACATCAGCTTATGAATCTCGTCGATTTTCTTATGAATTGAGATTCTTACTTTCATAAGTTCGTTCAACCTTCCCCAGAGGTTAGTTACTTTATGCTCTTCTTCCCTTACTTTTTCTCTTTCTCTTCTTCTATTAGCTTCCATTCTCTCCTCCCATGATTTCCAATCATGAGTGATCTTATCTTCTCCTATGCACTTTTCCAGAAATCCATACTTGAAGAATAAATCTGTGTTTAATTCTGAAATCTCATCTTGATCAGTAAAGACTTCAGTGGTATAAGGCATTCTTCCAATTTGTCCCAACAAATTTGCCATCGCTCAACACCCATATTCTGTTACTTCGGGATTTTAGGCGGCAGATACGAGTGTCTCCATCATTATTTCTGAAACATCAACAATCGTGCCATTCCAAATCGCTTCCATTGCAAACAATTCTTTAGGAATGACAATATCAAAAGTTAACTTACCAAATAATGCACCACTTAAATTGAAGTGCAAGGCGAGCAAACAAGGATCACGAAATCCACTGGCTATAGGCAGATGATTGTTTGAACTCAGTTTAGCCAATCAGGCAATTCCATGTGGGTAGACGATTCCATCCAAGAGGCATTTTGTTTTAGCAGTCCATTGGAAATCCCATGTACTTGTTAAGCGCCTTTCTTTTCAACTTGTACTCTCTTCCTTGATGACTATAAATTATGCAATCTTTTTTATCGTTCTTCCATGCCAATGTTACAAACATGTTCATGCAGTTCTCAACACTATTCCCCAGGGTTATGTTTGAATAAATGGCAAAGTTCAGAACTTAGAGATAGTACATTACTCTATCATAAACCCCAAGATTAATGAAACTATTCCTATTAATAGTATAGGAACTCTTAAATTTAGCATTCTTGATCTTCCTGTAATGATCTCCTTCTTCACGAGAATAGGTAGGGAATGGTGCCTCATACCATTCTTGAAGGTTTGAGGGTGGAACCAGATTGGATTTATTTGTAAGAAACATATTGAATTGAAAAGAAATTGAAGGAATGAAATAGTTTAAGATTTGGGAAATTGTTGTTTGAAAAAGATAAGAATTTCAGATTTTCAGAAGTGAGAACTGATCTACAATCGCACATCAATTTATAGAGTTTGGAAGAATAACCGTCGAATAACTGCTAAACTGCTACAGTTTCCACACAAGTCACGATCGTGATTATATGTCACGAGATTGACTTACGAGAATTTGGGAAACAGAAAGTTTTATATAGGGATTCATGAGCTCGATATGGACTCGCGAACACGACTAGGAAAAATAGAAGAAAATCTTCTATTTTTTGAGAATTCAGATGTAATGATATGACTTATCACCTCCAAAATGATTATTTTATAATTTTCACATCCAAGTTAAGATAGAAAAATTATACAGTTCAGGACAGAAATAAATAGATATAATTAGAAAATGTACCGAACTCTTTTAGTATTTGATCTTCAAAAATGCACTTGACTTCCCCGGTAACTTGATCTCCAGAACGCACTTGCCTTCCCCGTCAACAGTGCCAAAAACTTATTCCCACTTTTCTACTGATAATATAAAAGTTATTAATATGAATAGATGTTGTCAGTACTGCTTATCAAATAGAAAAATGATGATAACTGCAAGTATACAGTTGTGATGTATTTTTAAAAGATGTCGATCCCACAGGGGAGGAATTCGGTTGTAAGGATCAATTAGAGTTACGGGGTGAAAGAAAATATAGTGAGTTACAGGTTTTGAATGGTAAACTGATGAATAGACAAATGCATGAATAGATTAAAGAAGACGCAAAGTATATAGATATTCCCTAAGAACTAGCAATATCTATATTTTTCTCTCTAACACTTTGAACTAGCAAAATCTATATATTTCACTCTCTATCTATGTCATACATGTTATACACTACTACCATTCATCATCCTCTATGAAAATGGTTGATTTAAACCCTATTTATAGAGTGCGAAGGGTTGCATTTATCCAAACGAAGAGTCGTGTCCATTGGTGAAGGGTTGCATAATCTTCAATGCGATTGGATGCATGAATCTGTCCTTATCATCAATGGATAGGCACCTTTTCGTGGCATTATTTTCTCCAAGAGGTGTCCTTTCATCTGACAGTTGGTGGCGGTTGATGGCGATTGATCGTTCTTACCCGACAGTTGGAAGTTAAGAAGAGTTATCCAAAACCGTCACAAGTCATGAGCGTTACATACATGTCACGATCGTGAATATAAGTTGGTAACTTTCTGCTTGTGAAGAATAACAAGTCAAGATCGTGATAGATAGTCGTGGGCTTGATTTGTCCAATCGCGAATAGGAATCATGATCGTGACATGTGCTTTTCTTCATGGTTCTTCTTTACAACTTTGCCGATCTTTAACAACTTTGATCCTAAACCATTTCCTTACATTCCATGCATCTTGTTGCACCTTTTTTACTCTTTTTGCTTAGAATTTCATCTTTGATCTTTTCACTCCCAAGATTCACCTAGTTTCTGCACATGCATCAAAAACAACTACATACCACGTGAAATCTTTTATATGAAGTATAAATTGACTCTAAACCATATCATTTTATGATTGAAAATATCAAGATAATAAGTGTAATTATACACTTATCATGGACCCAGATGAGATTCTTGAGTCGTAACCGAGTAATTGGGAGGTTAGAGATAGGGATGAGGTTTCAGGAACCAGCTTTAATTTGCCAGGTATGTCCATGTTTGATGGGAATGATGTGCCATCTTCCCATCTTTTATAATTTTACACCTTATGCCGGCCTTTCGTAGAACATAATGGCAACGGTATTTACTAGTTCGTTAGCAAGAGTGGCGAGCAAGTGGAAAAGCATTGCTGCAGAATTCTAGTCAGAATTTTCATTCCTAGAATAGCAAAAACAAGGCATTCTAAATCTTCTTTCTTGCAAGAAAAGGATGATGAACCGTTCATGAGTTATCTGAAGAGGTGATTGCTCATTTATGTGGTGATACCTATGAGATTGACCGAGCAAGCTGGTGTTCGGTTAATGATAGAATGGGCATGTAACTGGTACCACCATCGCCTATCAAGGCTAGTGATCCCATGTTTTGATGAGCTGTCATATCATGCCCATCACCTTGATAGAAAGCGAGTAGTAGGGTTTCGTAATGTTCTTGTGGTAACCAATTTGGTCTTTGAAATGCTATCAAGGTCCAAACCGGGAGTAAACACATTAGCTAACGAAGGGCAAAGCATGGAGGAGGATCCATTGGTAGAAGTATTCTCAGCATAGACGGCTGATTCCCTAAGAGATGTTCGCCACTTTTCTACTGATAAGTTTAATAACTTTTCCGCAGAGTTTGGCAATATATTAATGGTGCCAAAAACTTGTTCACGTAAAGTATACGTGTTGTCAATACCACTTATCAAGATAGAAAAATGATGATAACTGCAAGTATACAGTTGCGATATAGTTTTAAAAGATATGGAACCCACAGGAAAGGACTAGCTCTAAAGATCAACAAGGAAGACAGAATAAAGAAAATAAAAAATATTTAATATTTTGGATAAGAGGGTTAGAATGAAGAATGAATAATAT
>CATIWQ010879160.1:0-13012 GCA_949673415.1 Euphorbia schlechtendalii | reverse complement strand
ATATATATATATATACACACACACATATTAATTGAACCTCGTTGTTTCTCGTTCTTTGTAATTTTTCATCCCTTTGTTAGCTTACTTGAGTTTGAGAAATTAAAATATGATCGGAAACTGAAATCATCATAAATTTATTCTTTCTTTTACTTCCAAAATTTTTTTTCATTAATTAAAATTTGCAATCGAATGAATGAAAGAATCATTTACCCTGACTTGTCAAAAAACCAACTACTCCTGCTAGTCTAATCTATGAACCAATTGATTCCCATAGGTCAAAAACCCATTTTATGGTCTAGAGACCCAATTACATTACTTGTTCAATCTATCTAGAGACTCATGGTATAAAGTCCTTTAAACCTAAAACCCAGTCAACCCACTGTGTGAGTTGGAGGTTATGACTGGGTTACTTTACCTAGGCAATTATGCCACTACATCCAGGCGGTTCCGCCACTACTTCCTCTATCTCTTATATAAAGTATTTCACAACAATGACTTTGGTACGTTTTACTTCCATCTACTACACTCTTGAATTATCTAGACCTCCCCTTTGTTAAACTAATTTGAGCGTCGGAGAGTCTTCGCGAGTACCCCGGTCGAGCCTGTCTAACCTCTTTGTTGTGTTGCAGATAACATTATTTGGATCGTTTGACATCACCGTATCTTTTTATAAACCTAAAACTAACACAATCAAAATTATTAGCAATCACGAGACAATCCTTCAACGCCACCCCTGTATATCAGACGGGAAATGCCATTTTTCATTCACAGAATTAACAATTGAAAGGGAATCCATGGTAACCCTTATTCTTAAGCCAACTCAAAGCTCGTCGACAGCTCATGACCTCTGCCAACTCCAGCTCACCTGCACCAGTAAAATAACTTCTAGCTGCGACCACAATTTGAATGATTCCGAATCAAGCAACCATGGCCTAGCCTCTATCCTTCATCGAACAGGCCTGCTTCTATACTGCATATAAACCAAGAATCATCAAGGTTCTCATAATTAACCAACAGGGAGTTCACCATGTTCACTTCATTGTGACTACTAGCTCTTTGCCACATGCCGCAACACATGAGAAAACAATTAAATGGTTTTTTACCATAATTCCGTGATTTTATTTTTATATTTTGTAAATTCGAACGAATTATTTGCCGAGTCTATTTTGTACATGATTTGAAAATGGGTTTTTTTAGATTGCGACAGGGTTTTAGAGTGGAACTCTAAGATTAAATGGCTGATTGTCGAATTCAATAAAAATTTATTTGTTGATTTTTATATATAATAGTTTCAAGTCCTTTTATTTCATCCCCACTAATAGTTTGCCTTTGACTTTTCAAGTAAAACAGCCTAAGAATATTGTTTTTAATACAGTATAAATCAGATTTCTTAGCTATTAACAATTTATACAATTTACAATATGTTAGTAAGCTTATTTTATTAAGTCAATTCAAAAGGTTATTTTTCTATGGGGATTTGTTTTTGAAGTTAATGCTAATTTATCCACGGTTATTTGGATTGAAGTTTACAAAAGACTTGAATCATGGTTTTTTCATAGTATGATAGGTTTTAACTTAAGTTATCTTATTTGATTGCATAATTCTTTTTATGGTATGTTCTTTTATGATTTTTTCTGGTTGAAGAACCATGAAAATACATGAATTTGGTGGTTTTCTATAATTTTCATTCAATCTACTTTTAAAAAAACCATATCATATGATCGCTTCAAACATAAATTTTTTAATAACCATACCGCACTATACGTATAATACTATAAATTACCGCACTGAAACACGTCGTATCATTATCCAAACAAGGCCTTAATATATACATAGCGGCCCAAGCTTAATAATTTTGATGCTCCCTCAACTTTTACTTATATATATTTTGTGAGCCCCTCAATTTGACAAAAGCTTATTTGATAGCTACCAAACTTGACAAAAAAAGTACAAGAGACACCTCATATTGAAATTCATAGCTGTACAAGTCGTGCATTATATAAGGTCCTCTTCCGTGCATGGTGTACATGTAAGTGCGCGTGTAATGTACAGTCTTCTTCGCAAATATGGATATCAGCATGGAGAGGCTCTTATGTACACTTTTGTTAAGTTGAGGTAGCTTACAAATACAATTTTGTGAAGTTGAGAAAACTTGGGGGAACTAGTCAAAGTTAAAGGGAGATGGTAGGTAAAAAAGATCACACGCATAGAATTTTTGTTACGTACAAAAATAACAATTACTCAAATTTCAAATATAATTTGAATCAAGTTTCAAATACAATTGGACTAATTGGAGTTCATTGGATTTATTCCGTTAATACTTTCACATGTACTCCCTCCGTCTACTGAATATTAACGTTTAAGAGGAATTTTGATTTCTCTTTTTTATTTTCATTTTATATTTTCAAGGTGTTTCTTCTCTAAGTTTTTCATTCCTACATTTATTAATTTGTTCAACTTTCGCTATAGCCATATTTCAATCTCTAACAAGAAGATGAGAAAACTTTAGGAATCAATATTTAAACAGTATCAAAATATTTTTGTTGAATATATTAATGAAATCTTGAAAATAGAGTAAGATATTGATGAAAGGGTAAATTAGTGAATCATCTCATTCGGTTAATTGTTATTATAAAACTTGTAAATTAGTTAAAATGACAATATTTAGTAAATGAATTGATTGATAAATAGAAAGATTAGGAATTAATTTTTAGATATTTAAATAATTAAATTTGAGAAAAATGATATTTCCTAAAGTATAATTTTCAATGTTTTTTTATCAAAATTAATTAAACACTTATTGCATTTTTAAAAATGATTAATTAATTCCTTAATTATTAATTTATAACTTTATTTATACTTAATTAAAGATTACTAATTGAAAAAATGAGATAAATAATAAAAAAAACGATACTTCATCCGATATTGAAAATTTATCACTCCAGGATTTTTGTAAATCTAATAAAACATTTATTACATTGTTAAAATGATTAATACACTTATTTAACTTTATTAAAAAATCTATTTTTTTATTTATTACCTTATAACTCCAATTATACTTAATCTCTAATCTAATTAATACAATGATAAATTAAGAAAAAATGTATTGAATATTACATTCACACTTTTAAGTAAAAATACACATAATGAAAAATAAGATATTGTGTAAAATGATAAATTTTGAACGATGAAAAAGTCACATATATGAAAATAATCCAGTAAAAAAGGGCCACGTAAGAAGGTAATAGCCATCCAATTTTTTTGGAAATTGGAAAGATAGTTGACTTGTGGCACCGTCACAGCAATCGGCGAGTGATTGTGATATTGATTATTGGAAAAAAAAAATTTATAATTTTCCACGTCTTTCATCAATTATTTGATAGATGTAATTATTAATTCATGTTTTAATTGTTTACATTATCTCTTTTTTATTTTTTATTTTTTCTTTCATGAAAATAAATTACGTGTCAAATAATAAATAAAGAGGTATGGAAAACAACATAATAGGCAGAACAGATTTGTTTCCGTAGTTATAAACACCATCTGTCAGTGTATCTATACACCTTTCATCTTTCTAATTCTGACCCTTCAGCCCACATAAATCCTTGACTTTACGAATCTGGAGTATGCATCATCACCGTACACGTGCGCTTGAACCGTAGTTTCTAGAAGATACCATCATGGTTTTGTTTTACTTTATTTTTCTCATCTATCACATGTTTTATAAATTTACATTAATTTAATTAAATTTGCTGCTTCATCTATTAAAACTTATTTCTCTGTGAAATTAAAATATGGTTTTCAAATTTTTGCATTTAATTCAAATGTAGCAATTCATTCATATAGACAAATTATAAAGTCAATTCATAAGCATAAATTTCTCAACAAAATGCTAAACTATTAATTGTTGTTTATATATAATTGCATTAGTTGTTTAAAAGTTAAAGTTACATGTTTTACTTCTACTAATTGAATTTTAAAATATGTTATCCTAAAGTCGTAGTATAAAAATCAAGGTTGATTTGTCAAGGTAATAATTTTGAAATGTTTAAGCTATAAAATTATAATGTGTACCATATACTGTAATTTGAAAAAAATTCATGTTAACAGGTACCTCACAACTAAAGTCTAACATATTACAAATTTATTGATAATATAACTGAAATTGGATAAAACTAGCTTGTCAAAGCATTTCTGACGGACGATAGTAAATGGCAAACAATAGAAAAGATAAAAAAAAATTGTAAATTTCAAATTGTTATATATTATTTGAATAAAGTTACAGTGGAAGTTTAAATATTACAAAATTTAATATAAAAATCAGGAAGGATAGAGTTTATAAAGTATAAACATTTTTACTCCATAATTTTTTAGTAATTGAATAATGTTGTGCTTTGAAGAAATCAATTCAATTCACCTTGTAAATAAATATAATAAATTTTATACATAAAATGAAATGAATGAATTGAATTCACCCACTTTCCAACATATCCTAAAAAAATGTTTATGGGAAAAAGTAGTTATTATAAGATAAATGCACTAAACTGAAAATACAAAAAAATTAGTTGAAGAATAATTATTTATATAAATTATAACAATGTTATCTTATAATATAAGTATAATAATAACAATAATTCATAATATTTTAAAATAATGCTATACTAATTTAAAATGTTAACATGTTCACAAAAATAATTCATATATTTTAAAATAATACTATATTACAATAAAATTTATTAATAATCATCAATGGTTAAAATTATTTTTCAAGTTACCTAATTATCGCTTATATTTTCACACTAATCCATATATCTTTAATAATAATATATTAAAATAAAAATTATAAATAATCATTAATTATAATAATTATTAAAATTCGTATTACAAGATATTATTATATTTGCATTTTTCAATATTTTTATTTAATTTTATTTTTACTATTATTAATATATAAATAAAAACAATATTTTATTATTATTTTAATTATTATTGATATTCACTATATTGATTTAATTTATTTATTCATTAAAAGAAAATTATTTATTACAAAATAATTATTATTAATTTTTAAATAATATCAATTACTTTTTATAATTTAATTATATTGATATTCATTAGTAATTTTGAATACTGAAACTAGTTGAAAATAACAAAACCCATTACATACATTATAAAATACAAGGCAACACAACAAAGTCAAGTAACTAGTGGAGGAGGTGCAGTCATTGCAAATCCCAGTCGAATAAATGCATTGCAATACATAGTACAAAATGGAAAAATGTATTGCTTTTTTGTTATTTAGTAAATATATTTTAAATGATTTACGAAATTAGGGAGGTTATGAGTTGGAGTAATTTATAATGTTGAAAAAAAAATTTAGCCAGCCAAGCACAATCATACAATTTTTATTTAAAATTGTTTCACCATTCATTAAAAATATACTACCGCATTTATAAATTTGACAGACTGTAAAATTATGTATAGAAAGAAGAAACCCACACCAATAAGGATTTTAATACAAGTTAATTAATGATTTTGCTTATACTAATTTTTAAGATTATCGTCTCAATCACAAAACGTTGCCGTTCGGAAGTGAAAGCTACAATTATTTTTGTAATTTGATTTGTAAAACAAGGGTATTTTGGTACAATTAGAAGTACATAGATGAAAAACCGGGACATGGTTCCAGAGAGATTACGAATTTAGGGGCGAGAAGCGAAAGAGTTTCAGTTATCCATTGTCAATAGCTATTATTCTCCTATCAATCAATCTCTTAACATTTTGTTAGATATTTTCCCTCTTTCAACTAATCTAGGGTTTTTGCGAATCTATCTTCTTCCTATAACCACCATCTTCTATTGGCGGCCATGGTTTCGGATTCTATTATTCCTTCCATTCCTTCTGCACCAAAGGATTTTGCTAAGAAGAAGAGGGTAAGTCCATCAATTTAACTCTTTAGTAAATTGTTTCTTTCTTTTATTCTTGATTTTTTGGCTGTATCATATTTCTACACCGGTTTTGATTTGTTGTTTTGATTTAATTGCATGATTAATTTATTGGTTTAATCTGTTTATGGTTGGGGATTTTAGGCGAACCGCTCTGCCAAATTGAAGCAGTGCAAGCTTGATGCACGCCGCGAGCAATGGCTTTCTCAAGGTTCGTTTTTTAATTTTAGCTTCTTTATTCCTTCAATCTTGCACCTTTTGTCTTTACATTGTTGTTCTTTAGGGATTAGTTGTTGATTCGTTGCGGTTGTGAAATTTATCAGGTGTAGTTAAGAACAAGGGAAGTAAGGAGGAATCAACCGGCCAAAGGCCTTCCCGGTGTGATAATGAGAGGAAGATTGTGATAGAGAATTTAGAGACAGGGCGAAGGGATAGGGAAAGCGAGAAGGAGAAAGAAAGGGTCTCGATCTATCATGATTTTGACTCTGATTCCCCTTCTTCCAACAGTCCCACAGGTAGCAGCGTTGGTTCCAGCGCTGATGCTGGTTTTAGTTTCACGGACTCTTTCGGCAGTAGCAGTGGTGGTTGTTGTTCCGGCAACATCACAGAGGAAGAAGTGGACGATAGTTGCTTGGATGATTGGGAGGCTATTGCTGATGCTTTAGCTGCTAATGATACTAATAAGCATGTTAACAAGGATGACAATCCGTGTCCGGAGTCAGAAAATTCTCCTGAGCTTGCAACTTGCGAGGATTTAAAGCAAGGAAGAGGTCAGATAAAAGAACTACCACAACTTGCTGCTAGTAATTGCCGGGCCTGGAGATCTGATGATGCATTACGACCTCAGAGTCTCCCTAATTTGGCAAAGCAGCGTAGCCTTCCGAATGCAGATAGATGTTTTGGGAAGGGTCGAAACCCATGGTCTTGTTTAAGTGCTGTGCCATCATCCTGTCCTATATGTTGCGAGGAATTGGATGTCACTGATACTAGTTTCTTACCGTGCATCTGTGGTTTTCGGCTTTGCCTCTTTTGCTACAACAGGATCCATAATGTCGAGGATGGGCGCTGTCCTGGTTGTAGGAAACCTTACGAGGGCAATGCTATGGAATCAGAGCTGAGCGTGAATGGAGGTAGCCTGACATTTAGACTGACTCACTCTCATAGCATGGTTGAAAGGTTGTAGGAAGACTATATGTTGAGTTACATATTTGGCTTGTCTTGGATGGTTCTGTTGTAGTCTCAGACTTGATTCGTAGATCTCCTAGTTGTGGGTATAGATAGCTGTTTGTGTTTTTTTGTATGCACCCAAACTTGTATGCTTTCCCTACAATCTTAGTTTCTATCATCTATATGGTGCATATGTCTTCTCTGTAGGCTACTCGTGTTTAGTATGTGAATAGATAAGGTGGTATAGAATTTTTAAAAAATAAAATAAAATTACACTATCTTTGCTCTCTATCCCATCAAATGCTTTGAGGATGATTTTTTGCATATTTTTACTAGCTCATGTTGATATATTTGGTTGTTTTGTTTGGCAATGATATATTATACTTGTTTGGTTTGAGGATGATACCGATAATGGTTTTTTTTCGCAAACTCAGAATTGATCCCCCTTGGTTTTTGCTTCAACATAGGAATTGGTTAACACATGAAAATATTTTAGAGGAGCTGCTCAGTGTTTAAATGTTATACACTTATTTGAAGCTGAAGTCCATGATACTCAATGCTCGCTCTATCTCGTCATTTTGCATTCTCTAACTGGTCTCTTCGGTATTTGTTAATTCTTTGTGATGTGAGAGATGATTATTCACAGGATGGTTGTGTTTAACTGCTTTCACCTACTCACTTCACCTAGAATGTTTGGTTTGGCTGCGTTGCATCTTATAACAATATTAGAGATGCAATGCAACCAGTGTAAGAGGTTTGAAGTAGCAATTCCAGGTTCTTTCCCTGCCATGTAATGCCTGGTACATGTGTCTCTCCCTTCATAGCCTTCTTCACCATGTGCTGCCCCGTTGGATGATTTATATTCAAGTATACATCTGGCAAAACCGAGACAGAAATATAAGCTGCTTGTTTTGTGAGGTTATGGTTATTTCTTATAAATGTTTAACCTTTTCATATCAGTTCGAAGTGCTTATGAATGCACAAAGGATTTTTTTTTTAATTGGGTTACATGTGGCATAGCGCAAAGAAGCTCCATTCATTGGCAAGGATTTGCTTCTAGGTTTTGTTTTTGTCTTCATTCTAAATCGCTTGGTATATAGTTTTTGCGTAGTGTTTTTATGTTAATTCAGATATTTGAGTAGCAACTTGAAATAAAATGGTTGAAATTGGGAAAAATAAAAAAAGAACTGGACCTGCATCACAAAAGCAGAGCAATCTCTACTATATAACGAACGTGATAAGTATGCATCTCCCTTCACAGACTTGTCTGCCATGTTGGTATCCCCATGGATGATTGATATACAAGTATTTTAACCGTGGTGGATTTTTCTTATAAACGTTCAACCTTTTATACATACTTAAGAAGTACAATGCTGATATGATGCTGAATGGCTTGTTTTTTAAACTGAGCGTTTCAAGTGGTCTAGTGTAAAGGAAGCAGAGCATTTTTTAGCTGGTGCTTAAAGGTCCTACTTTCTCAGCACTTCTTTCATTGCCAAAGATGTGTTATTTTGTGTGGTTGCCTGTCTTCAAGTTTAAATCACTTGGACAATAGTGTTTTATATAGTTATATAAGAATCAAGGGAGTCGTGAGCAGTGCCATTTTAAATGATCTGTTGAAATTTTTTTTGTCTCTCAGGTGATTGGTAATCAGGCATGGCTGCTAACCATTAGTGAATCTAATTCAGTTTGTGCCATTTTGTGGTTGACAGTTGACACCTTTGTTTTTGTATGGGAGCACTCTCATGTTGCACAAGATATGTTTTAACTTTAATAAACTTGTTTTTGTTATTAAGAGAATGATTTTAGTTTGTAGACAGTGTCTTGTGTTCTATACACGAAAAATCTATTTTGGTTGTGCTCTAACTTTTGTAGTTCACTCGTAGAAATACATTTTTTGGTTCAAATCTTAACTTCTGGTAAGCAATTAACTTGTTTAATTTTTTGTGTTTATATGGTTGATACAGCAGAGACGTGTATTGTAATTTGGTTTCTGAGATAATCATTTAGATTCGAATGATGTATCTAAATTGTATAGTGTAGAAGGAAATAGAGTGGAGTTTCTTGGTAAATGGAACATCTGTGTGCTGAAAAAGTTGTGCATTGTCACTTGAGCGTGACAGCAATGAAAACTGTGTTTAGGTGAAATTAATTTGGTGGCTTAGTATGGAGGAAATTGTGCATCAACAGGCTATGTTTAATGTATCCCTTGCTGACAAGTTTTGCCCTCATTTCATGGTCACGCTGAACTTATTATGTTGTCATAAGTTTATATAATCTCCGTTGCTGACCCTTCACGGTGGTATCTCTTTTGTTCGTTTGCCTATGGAGGTGTTTTACGTGTTGAAATAATGAATTCTAATTATATGTGTAGTTCAAAAGTTAGTTGTATATAGGAAAGCAAAAACAGAAAGCACATGGAATAAAAAAGAATAATTGTAATTTACTGATGGATTTACCCTAAGCAAACAAGATTGTAATGTGGAATACACCTATAAAAATAAAATTTTATCCATGTGATTTGTTTTCTAATTTTAGTAAAATCTGAACTGAAAGCTTCAATTATTCATCAAAAATCGCTGTCCGATTCACTAAAAGATGGAGCATTTGATGAATCTGGTGTCAAATGCACAAGATCTGGAAATCGCACTGGACTTACATTTGTTTTTAATGGCAGTGGCCTAGATTCTGGACTTGCTGCGACATTTTTTGTCTTAACGGTTTTCGAGATGTTGACGCAGACTTTATCGACCATGTCAAGAAAATCTTTCACAATGACAAACAATTGCAGACATGACCTTTCGTTTTTGGTTGCTCCTGCTTGATAGTATTTCGTTGTTCTTTTCACAAGCTCGAGAATTCGGGTTTGCTCCTCTTCCACCACCTTGAGCTCCTCCTTGCATTCCTCCACAAACCCTTTCATTCCGCTGCAAAAACTACTCCCTTCTCCATTGCTGCAGCTTGTGATCAACACCTGAATTTCTCCTATATGCATTGTCAGCGAGGAGTATGTGTTGATAAAACTGTCGTATTCTATCGCGGCCGCTTTCTTTACATTAACAAACTCATTACTCAATCCCGCCAATGCTTGTAATCCTCGCTGCAAATATTCCCTCTCTGTGTTTTGTCTTTCAAGATTCGATTTTTGATCGAGTCGAGAACGTCGGCCCTCTGCTCGAGCTACTTGCTCAACCACGAAATGAAGTAAAGTAGTTTTTCCGTCGATGCTTTTAACATCAGAAAGCTTTCTAAGAGCGGTTAGGTTAAAACCTTGTGCATTTCCCCTCGACGTTCCGGCGTTCATCCGATTTCCAGCTTTGAGAATGGCTTCTAGAAGTTTCAGGAATAGCCCTCGAGTTCGCAGCTCCTTGCACGCTAATTCGAGTGTTTGTAAAGACTTCTTGAAGTGGAGAATTTCCTCATCATAGTTTGATCTGAAAAGCATCGCATTAACACGGACAAACGTTGCAGGAAGCGCTTTCAGTATGTGGTAAAGGAAAGTTTCGGCATTGGCAAGTGTATTAGGGTCGCTGCTAAATTGGAGGATCTTGGATTGTTCTTCTTGGGTTGGGGCGATTCTTTTGAGTTTTTCGAGAATGTCTGTGGTAAGACCGTGTCCCTCGAGAAGTGCATCAAGGATCTCGTTGAGAGAGATCTCTATTGATTTTAGTATGATTGCCGTGTTTTGTGACTTCCGAGGTTCCAGGATGAAAACCTGAGCTGTCTGAGAAGGACTTGCGCTTGACAAGGTTGCGTTTCCTCCAGGGGTTTTGCGGTCTGCGTTTTTATATCCAAACAGCAACTCGATTTGGTTATCGTCAAACCTGGAAAAAAAATAGACAGCGAATTTCATTAGTGGGCGGCGCGTTGTTTAACAACATAATTTGATATTGGACACAAATTTTTTACTATCACGGTTTGCTTGGTAATGATTTCGTGAGGAAAGCTTGAAAATGGAGTTTTTCAAGGCAGTTGTTTGGGGAAGCAATCCCAAACTGGCCTGAAAACTAGGAAAAGAATGATGAGACTAACCTGAGAGATCCGTCAATAATCTCATTCCAAACCATAGAATGATCAGCATTCGCTACAACTTTATCCCAATGCAATGGCTTTAGCTTCATTTGCCCAAAACTTGTATTTTTCGAGGTCTCGGCCGTTGCCCGATTCATATTACTAATGGCACCTCGAGGTGGTTTGGTTGATGAAACTATGGGCGGCGGTGGTGGTGGAGGCAGAGTCTTTTTCTTTGCCATTAATGGCGGCAGTGGTGGAATAGGCGGAGGAGTTGGTGGCAGGGGAGGGGGTTGAGGTGGCGACGAATTAACAATCTTCGGAAGTTGTTCATCAGGTTGAACAAATTCATCGACATTTCCAAGCTCATTTTTAGATTCTTGATGTTCATGTTTTCTTGGCAGCTTTACTGTCGAATCTTTCTTGAGTTGTTCTTCATCGGAGCTAGATTTCAATGTGATCTTGGAGGACTTGATATGGAATTCATTGATGTAAAGAATTTCTCGGCAAAACTCTTCCGTCAGTTGAGCTCCGCTTTGGAAGTTGGAACTCGATTTCTTTTTCTCGCGTCGTCTTGCATTTGAATATATGTAGCAGAAGAAGAAGAAGAAGAGGATCGAAGTGATGATCAGAGTGATTGAAGCTGTGACTACTATAGCGATAACAACTTTTGAATTCGACAAAGATGATGATGATTGGGACACTGTCATTGCAATGTTTTGATGAAAAGAGATTGTGTTTGTAAGAACACAATGAAACTCTTTGAAACTTTGCTGTCTTACTCTTTCATGGATTTGATCATCTTCTTCACAATGTTTATTTGCTGACTGACAGTTTCTATGTAAACGCTTGTATGCATGTTCTACGACGAAATGACCTTTTCGGCTTCTGAACTAGTTACCATTTGCCCCTGTGTTATAAATGAGTTAAAGATTAAGGGCAAAATGGTCAATTACAAGTTAGGAGTTAAAAGGGCAACTTTGAGACGACATGGATTGAAGTGTATATGATTGATCAAACCAAAGCTACTTATCTCCTAGAATGACCATAATGCCCCTGTTTTTGAAGTTTCAGCTGCAGGCTTTGTGATAGAGACAGCATTGTTTTGAAGTATGATTTGTTGTATTGGTTGTTGGTGTAGAGAGCATTTGGCAGGGAATGAATTGGGATTTTATAACTGTGACAGTTAAATATGTTAAATCTCCAGCTGTTGAAGGTCATTGTTGGCTTAGATGGTTATCAAAAATTTCAATTTTTAAAGTCACACACAGTCCAGTCTTACAAAGTCAATGGATTGAAGGAGAACAATTATAACTTTTTATGTGTTTCCAAACATAGAATGAGCTTAATGCTGCCATATGGTTACAAACAATGTCAAGAAAGATATATATTATTGTTAAGTTTTAAACATAACTGTTTCCCTAAAAAAATATAAATAATAATGATAAATGTTATTGTTACTTTATTTTTTTCCTTCATTTTTCATTATAATGAATGCATTTGTAAATGCATTTATATTTGTCAAACAAGGCTTAAGTTAGGGGAGAGCAAAAAAACCCGAAAACCGAAAATCGAACCGAGTTATTCGGTTCGGTTTCGGTTCTATATTTTCCCCCCTTTCGGTTTTCGTTCGGTTCGGTTCAAAATCGAAAAAATCGAAAACCGAAAAATAAATTTTAATTAATTTTAAATTAATTTAATAATTATTTTCACATTCAATTTACATTTAATATTTGAAAATTAAGATTTTTTTTTTCAAATCAACAATAAGTTACATGTGTTAAAAATTATTTATATTGATTTTTAGTTATTTTATGTTAAAAAAATTAATATATGGAAAAAAAATTAATTTAAAATAAAAAAAATAATTTTGATTTAAAACCGAACCG
>CATIWQ010879043.1:0-25910 GCA_949673415.1 Euphorbia schlechtendalii | reverse complement strand
GTTCAAAATACGAACAAGTGTTGTCAATACCGCTTATTTAAATAGAAAAATGGTGACCACTGAAAGTATACAGTTACGATGTAGTTTTAAAAGATATAGATCCCACAGGGAAGGAACCAGTTCTAAAGATCAACAAGAGGAACGAAATAAAAGAAAATAATGTAATTTATTTTGGAGGATTGGAATGATGGATGGATAGACAAATGTATGAAAGATTAGAGAAGATAAAAAGTATATAGATATTCCCTACGAACAAGTATAGTAAAGAAAACATGCAAAATCATGAAAGATATTACTTACACTAGATTAATTTAATTGATAAGTGATTTACAATTACACTTATACAACAAACACTCGAATATGTAGAGAAATCTAGTGATCAAAATAAGGTTTGAATCACTTATACATTTTCTCGCTAACACTTATGAACATAGCGAAATTTATATATTTTTACTCTCTATGTATGCGACACACTTATCATTCATACCACACTACATAATCCACCATAGCATTGCCCACTCTCTCCATGAAATTGGTGGGTTTTGAAGCCTATTTATAGAGTACGAAGGGTTGCATCTATCCAAATGAAGAGTCGTGTCCATTGGCGAAGAATTACACCGCTTCATTGTGATCGGTTGAAGTGGTTTGATCTTATCCATAATGGAAAGGCACCTTTTCATGATTTGTTGACTTTTAAAAGGTGTATTTTCATTTGGTAGTTGATGGTTGTTGATCGTTCTTATCTGGCAGTTGAAAGAAGAGAAGAGTTGACTAAAAAACCATCAGGGTCGCGATCGCGAGTGATTTTTGTGACCATGAATTCTTTGTTGACAACTTTCTGTTGTGAAAGTTAACAAATTGCGACCGTGATATGTTTTGTCACGATCATGACATGCCTTTTTCACATGATTCCTCTTTGCTATTTCTACCGATCTCTGACATCTTCGATTCTTTGCCAATTCCTTAAGATCCATGCACCTTTTTGCACATTTTTCACTCTTTTTTCATAGATTTCCAACTTAAATCATTTTACTTCCAAGATTTACCTAGTACCTGCATTTGCATAAAAAATAACTACATACCATGTGAAATCTTTTATATGAAGTATAAAATGACTTAAACTATATTGTTTAATGTGTAAAATTATCATGATAATAAGTGTAATTATACACTTATCAATCAACGACTATCTAGATCTTCCTCAAACCAGATTTAAGCTTTGAACTCGAATATGATTCAACGAACCCATGGTCATCACTTTAAGGGGGGTAATCCAGGGAATCCCTATCAAGAAAATCCTAGGTGAAACCATGCACCAGCACAAGAGAAGGCTCTTAAATGAATGAAGCTATAAAACCTACAAAATAGACGAACATACATCATGTGATCAATACTATCCATGCATAAAATGATATATACATTACATACGCATCATGTCATTTACAGGTTAAGACGATGCCAAACTAGGACAATACTATCCCTGTAAACAAGAAACTCCACCTCCACTTGAGGAACCTATGAACATCAGGAAGGATGATGGCCCACTCAAGCCTAAAGTCCATTCAAGAAACATTGCATCATAAAAGCCTCCTAAAACAACAGAGCAGTTTTTGGGACATCTTAGAATTTCCGTTAAACTCATTTATTCATCATGTTTTAATTTTTGATTGAAGGGGAAAAAATTTTTACTTTGCATAAACTCAATCAAATAATGAAAACATTCATCATAAAATGTACTAACATTACACTTCTTCTCTGATTTGTCACAAGAAACAAGTTAACATCCTATTAAGGAAATCAAAATACAATCGAAGAAGGAAACAGTTATCTCGATGACTGAAGAAAGAAACAATCTCATCCATCAACCGAAGAAAGAAACAGTTGGATATCTCTCTTCGGCAACTCCAACAACTTGCAGGGGGCACACGATGATCACAACCGAAGAAGGAAATAGTTGTTGACTATTACGGGGATGTCGCAAAAAGAAATGATCGACCCACCTGCAAGGGGCATCAGAAATCGAGGGATTCCAAAGAAGGAAATGGGCAATCCCGTGAGGATATGACGCCAAAAAGGAAGGCCCCCCACTCCATTTCGTGTGATCATACTGGTTATACAACCATCGATGATCACATGAGGGGTAGTTGTGAGCACGGGATTTTGTACCAACTTGCGCGTTCGATGATGATGGCTTTTCGAGATTTTATCCTTGAATCACACGATGTTCGATTATCCAGAAATCTACAAATGGGAGTGCTCCTCGTTGCCATTTTATTTTAAGGACTAAAATAATTTTTAAGACTTTAAAAATTAGATTTTAGTGAAAATTAATTTATTGAAAATATTATTTCAAAAAAAAAATTTAAAACGTAAAAAATAAAAAAATATAAAATATGTGGGTATCGCGAAACCGGTCTCGTTAGAAGTCTGGCGAGCCTCGACAAAGTTTCGGTGAGGGACCCCCTCATCGCATTTTTTTTGAAGAAATCCCAATTTTTTTTCCTACAAATACTGAGAAATTTTCAGTATTTGGGGGGCCAGAAATTTTTAGAAAAATTGATTTTCTCGAGAGAATGACCCGGAAATTTTACAAAAATATTTTCTTTTAAATTCTTCGAATATATTCAGATCCAAAGCACGTTTAGATTCCTAACCTTACGATTTTCAAACCGATTTTCTTCCACCTTCTTTCCTTAAAAAATCCTCAGATATTCTCAAACCTAAAATAAATTTAGAGTCTGAGTCTAATTATGTTTCGGAAAAATAAACATTTATTTTCCACAAATCAAACGAAAAAAAACGAGGAACGCTCCCGATGATCACACGGATACGCCAAAGTGGATTCACGTCGAAAGGGTAAGCGTCTGAGTTCCTAGAGTTGCTCTATCTCGTGTTTCTTTTGATGTTTCAATTTATTATAAATGATGACTTAGGAATAATTTTGATTTTCTATTGTGTAAATACCAATGTAATATTTCTTGTTCTTATTTTTCTATTTCTTTTGATTTACAAAAATACATGATAGATTACCCCAACAAAGGGAATTAAAATTATTCTCGGATAACAGACCTCACATTATTGCCATGCAATCATTTTCATTAATTAAAATAAGCAATATATGTGCAAATAAAATGAATTGCTTTCTTTCAAAATAAGAAATTTTTAATCGTCGATGTTTTAATTAGGCCACAAGGGCCTTGTCAAAATTAATTCGAGCATACGTGTAAATATTCATGTTGTGCTATATACCATGTGCTAACATTTTTGGATGCAGGTTAGATGTATGACTAGGTTTTGTTTTCCTTCGGATATTGGAAATATTTTTACGGAAATGTAATTAATAGGTTAGGCTGGCGGTTGCATCCCCTGAGGGTTTGTAATTTGTTATTTTATCTCTCCACATTTATTTACTACTTTATGTATGGATTTACTGCTTTCCGCATGCATGTTAAATCATACATTATAATCTTGAAAACTATTTAAGTGCGAATATGCACAATTAAGAAATATGGTTTTCTGTAGATGTAATATAATGTGATCCAATAAGAAATAAGCAACTTATCTGGAACCCGAATCTCTATGTCTTAGTGGGCTGTCCCCTAGACTTTAAGCCTCACAGGACTCTAATTCCTAGAAAAGCTAATCCAAGTGCGACTCTACACTAAGAGATGATGGATTTGGTTTGACCAATCTAAAAATGTTTACTGCTTTCTCTTTCAAACTTTCTGGGTCCACAAACCCGATGCCTTTTATTTTCAACAAAAACACCCTAGTTGACCGCGCCTCTCAATTGAGCGCTCTCAGCCCATTGCTCTTCATGTTGTCTACTCACACATGGGAGGCTCCCAACGAGGCTATTCCTACTCAACAGGGTTTGTAACTTGGTGCAAGATGGCTACTACCCATTTTGACCGCTCTAAGAATCAAAACATTATGCAATTTTATTATGCTCGAGGAGTCATCGTGTTTGGACTAATGCAATTAATTGGCTTGATTTCAGCAGCCCCATTTCCCTCACTGCAGCTTTTTTTTCATAAATGGCAAGCTTTCTTCAAAGTTGGGTGTGCCAAAAAATTTAGAGCAACTCTATGGTTAACTATTGCGTGGTCGATTTGGACTTCAAAAAATAAGTTCATGTTCAAAGATAAGCAACCAGATGTAGATCACCTTGTCTCTTCTCTTCACCTGTATTGGTTTTATTTCAAATGTAACAAATAATTGATTAGCTTTTCGGTTTCAGATCTTATTGTAAATCAGGAATTCATTCGCTCTTGTAACTAATGCGTTACTCATCTTGAGTACCAATTTATTTAATAAAAGAGAGACGAGAGTTTTGTAGGCAAGCGAGGAAACCAATCTAGGTTGGGACTTCGCCCAAAATTTTCTCTCACTTCAACATTTTAGCTTTCGGAGAGGCACATTGTCTTTCTGGGTTTTTTCAATAAAAAATGAAACAAAATATTCTATCAAAATCAGAAAAACATAAACTCACCATATTGAGAGATAGGAAAAACTTGACACAATAGCAAGATGAACATATAAAGAAATTAGAAAAAACAATAATAATTTTGCAATTAATATTTTCTTAAGCTCCACTTCATGTTATCCAAAGATTGATGATCATGAGAAATCTAACTTACTCTATGAGACCAACCAATTTCGTAAATATTAAATGATCTTTCTAAAAGAGATAGATTTGGGTACCCAATGTGAAAGATTGGCATGTATCTTTGACTAGATTCAAATACTGTCCAACTCACCAATGAAACTACAAAGTTATGTTACATAGCATCAGTTCCACAATTGTAGAATACAATTGCATAGAGAAAGCTCAACAGAATATCATTTATAATTATTCAAAACAAGAAACTAAAAGTATGAAAGTATAAGAGATTGAATACTAATAAAAAAATGGTTGGGAGAAGTAAGAAGTATTGGATTGAATATTGATAATTGGATTGAAATTTTGTATGTTGTGATATATAGATTTGAGTCTTACATTGCCTTTGTATAGAAGAAAAATACATGTGAATGTAGAAAATGAAAATGGTACAAATGGAAGGGAGTTGAATGGGAATAACTTTGTTGCTATTCTGATCTCCTTTGATTACTGGTATGCACATGGAAATGATGAATATGATTATGATTCGTGATCTAATTTTATTTCCAATTGTAACACTCCACCTCAAGTTGAGTAGTGGGATCTCCAATACAAAACATTTCTAGAATAATCCTGAAGATTTTCTCATTTACCGCATTTAAGTTGATCTTTATAATCTAACTAAAGGAACCCTTGCAATTCTTGCTTCTATCTTTTCCTCGATGAAGTGTTAATCAACCTCCACATGTTTCATTCGATCTTGTTGAACTGAGTTCCAAGATTCGAATGGCCGCTTGGTTATCACACATTAGTTCAGAGGTTTTTGACGGTGGGAAACCGATTTTTGTTAGTAGTTTCCATAGCCACAATATCTCTGTTAGCCTTTGAGTAATCCCACAAATTCAACTTTGGCACTTGATAAGGCTACCACTTTTTATTTCTTACTTCTCCATGTAACTAGCTTACCCTCTACAAGGGTAAAATAACCAGAATTTGGTCATCTGTCTATTAGATTTCTTGCCCAATCGACATCAATGTACCCTTCAATCATGAGATGCTCATTTTCCTTGAATAGAACTACATGTCCTATTGTACCCTTGAGATATCTTATGATCCTCCACACTACTTCCATATGATTCGTTAGAGGTCGATGCATAAATTGGCTAATGATTCCCACAACGTAGGATATGTCTAGTCGAGTATGAGAGAGGGACATCAACTTTCCCAACAACTGTTGGTACCTTTCTTTTTTAGCTAACTTTTCTTCTTCCATAATTCTTAATCCATGATTCACTACTATGGGTGTGTTTATAGGTTTGCATTTAGGCATTCCTGTTTTGGTTAACATGATCCAAGAGGTACTTCTTTTAAGATATAAAAATTCCATGTTTTTACCTTAGTACTTCATTTTCAAGGAAGTATTTCAGTCTTCTTAGATCCTTCATTTCAAATTCTGCCAAAAGGTTCTCTCTTAACTTTTTTATCTCTTCTCCATCATTCCATGTAATGATCATATCATCAACATAGATTATTAGACAAGTTACGAGTTCACCTCTTCATTTAAGAAACAAAGTGTGATATGAGTTGCTTTGTTTAAACCTGTATCTTTTCATTACAAGTGTGAATCTCCCAAATGCTCTTGGTGATTATTTTAATCCATAGAGAAATTTCTTTAAATGAAATACTTCTCCCTTTTTTAACTCTCCATTGAAACCTGGTGGTGGTTCCATATAAACCTCTTCTTTTAGATGTCCATACAAGAAGGTGTTATTTACGTCAAACTAATGAAGTGGCTTATCTTTGTTTACTATAATCGAGAGAAATACTATGATAGTATCAATCTTTGCAACTAGTTTATGCTTTATAGTAAAGACCAAATGATTTATACTTTATAGTAAAGACCAAATGATATCCAACTGGTCTTTGTCCTGTAGGTAATTTACATCTTTCCAAAATGTTATTCTTATTGAGAGCATTCATCATTGCTACAGTCCATTTGTTAGATCCTGTGCATTTTCCACCTTACGTTGGATATCTTCTTCACAAAAGGTTGAGATAAAGGCCTTTGCTTCTTTAGATTTATTTCTTTTAGCAATGTTTGCTACCTGATATCTAAACTTTCTCTAAGCTATCAGTTTTAGGTAGTATTTGTCAAGTGTGACTCTTCTCCTGCTTTTGGAAGGTAATTCATATTTCTCTCTATATTTTGTCTCCTTTTTAATCACTTGTTCTATTACGGTTTCATGGTCACCATTATTAGTGTAAATAGTAAGAGTTTTTTTTGTTTCTTACCTCAGATACTAGAGTAGGATGAGCAATTTCTAGGCCACTCAACTCCGTATATTGTACATGAGTTTCATAAGCTTTCCCAACAATATTTTCTTGGTTGATTTCCTCGTCTATATTTATTATTTCAGGAAGCTAACTTAGTGTATCCATATATTCATTCTCCCCTTGACCATTGAGTTGCACATTATAGTTGTACTCAGTCTTAATAACACATTTTCTGGTAAACAGATCAGTTTAGTTCATTATTGTTTTTGGAATATGAACAAATATAGAGCAACAAAAACTTCTTGGTTTAAGGGTTCAAGGTGGAGGTAGTTTGGTAAATTTGGCTTGTGTGAGCATGAGATTTCATTCCTTCTCACTAAGCGATGAAGAGAAGTATTTTCACTTGTCCTCTAAACTATAGTGAGTTCACATTCAGATTAAAAAGATGTTGCAGAAAGATCTTTGAGCCTTTTGAACCAAAACCCCTAAAAAATGATAAAAAAAGCCAAAAAAACCATAAAAGTAGAAAATCAGTATTCCCCTATAGGGAGGCCGGTATCGATCCAACCAATTGGACCGGTCTCGGGACCAGGCTAGTACTGGTCTAGCGATTGCCAGATTAGGCTAGTTCTGACTACAATTTCATCCCTTTTACCATTTTGACTCATTCTTCTCTATTTTTAATTTTTTAACCTTAACTTTTTCCATATATAAATTCTAGAAATAAGGGATCTCAACTTCCATTCTCAAAATGGAGAATTTTTTCTTCAGAAAAAGTAAGATTTTGGGGAAAAACTTTGGAAAAGTACCACATCTCTACACATTTCTTCATTTTTTTCCTTCAAAATTCTCTAAGTTTTCGGGTTCTAAAGGGTTAGATATTGAAATATAACCTTTGGGTTTCCATCTCCTTCACAAAAATCACCTTTCAAGCTTCATTTTCTTAACAAATCAACCAAAACGGTTTAGAGGATCTTCTCCAAAGGTTTTTGGCTCCCAAACTAGTATATTCATGTTGGAGGGGTAAGATTCTAAGATTTTGGTTGGCATGTTTTTGTGTTTCTTTTTGCATCTTTTTGGACATATTTGGGTTTGATCCAAAAATCAGAGCTGTACATGTCCCCATCTCCATCCGACATGTACCGGCTTGATTGGACTAGTACCTCTCCAGAGTCTCCAGATCGGCCCCATTCCTCTTTTGTTCTTTATAGAAGGGGATGACTCCAGTAGACTAAACAGACATCTAGGTTAATACCGGCCTCACCATGAGGTCGATCCCGATAGGTTGGAGGGTACCGGTCTAGTCTCTAGATAAAATGTTTGTTTCTTTAATCTTTGCCTAGATTTCCATTTTTTAAGCTATTTTAGGTTTCCTCCGAGATAGGAAACACATTTTCTTTGTTATTAGACCTAATTTTTACCATGTATCATCAACATTTATAAAATTTGCAAGATAATTGAGTCTAAAATTGGTGTTTTCTTAAGAAAAGTGTGTTGGAGACTCGAATTCCATTTTTAAATCCTTCAAACCGTGAATTGCAAATCATCCTAATTTAACTCATTTGATTTAATCGAGTCTTGTTTTGTGAATTAACTGTACCATGATGTTCTAATATACTTATGCTAACCCTATGTGGATGTAGGTAGATTTAGGGTTAAATGTATGTTAAATATTTACTTTCCATCAGGCATTGTTGTTGTAAATCAAATGTATTTGTAGATCAAATGTATTTATGAACATTTGTTTCTAATTTTGTATTATTTATCTCTTCCCCCTTAGGTAACAAGCCTTTTATTTCTTTATTAGTTTGTTTAATGCTTTATTTATATACTTATTTTACTTTCCGCATGTGCATGTTCATAAACTGCTAACATAAAACGAAAATGATTAGCCTTAAATCAAAATGTTTTAAAGGTGGTTGCATGTATGTAATATTAACTCAATTAATGATAGATTAGGTAACTTACCTGGACCCGGATCTTTATACTATGGTGCAATTTAGGTTTAGCTGATCTAGGTTGTACTGATTTTCTCAAAAGAGCTAATCTGGGTAGCGACTCCATAACATAGGATTGAGGTTTTGGCCTCGAGGTCTTTAAAACATATTATTTTCTCTACATTTTCCCTCTCAATCTTGAGTCCCCCATCTCACAGAGCTGGCATCTCGCGGCAACCATGCGAGTCGAGACATCATTCACTCACAACTTGGATTGATGTTTGTGCATTGAGAGTTTTTGTGGGAAGTCGATTGAGTAGGTAGGTGGATGTGGCTAAAGTTTCGGGCTAAAAACTCTTTGGAACTTTAGATTTAATGATGAGTTCTAGTGTCACTTATAAGAGAATCCTATTCTTCCTTTCAGCTACACCGTTTTGTTCAAGAGTATGTGGGAATTTGGTTTGGTGAACTAAACATTGATCTTTACAAAAAAATTTCATAAATAAATTTACAAATTCCCCCCCATTATTTGAACACAAGATTCAGATGGTACAATTCAATTTGGTTTTGACAATTGTAAAATGCTGGGTAAATTTTTCTACAACCTCAGAATTTTTCCAGAAAATATACCTCATACATCTGAATGAACTAGATCAAATGGTGAATAAAATCTAGTATTATTTGCTCTAAAGGTTTATCTGTGATGTTTTCCAAAACACAAGTTTCACTAGAGAATGTCTCTTTAGAATTAAAACGGTCAAGAAATAAAAGATGCATCTAACTCGTGGATGGATGTCCCAATCTCCGGTACCAAAGTCAAGCTTCCCTGCATATAGTTCCATGAACCCTTATCACAATATTATATTGGGTTGATTGTTGGTTCTAAATAGTTTAATATAAATAACATAGGGGGTGAATACGTTTCTTGGTTCATTTTAAGGTTTATAGAAATTTGTTACCAGTTTCAGTTTTTAGATGCATGTTGAGTGAAACTAGCTGAGCTGGGTCTAAAAACTATAAACTATTCAGCTTCGCTAGCACAGTTTATCTTCAATCACTATTTAGTACTTAGGTTGGATTGGTTTTCAAGGAAAGCCAGTAAAATAGAAAGGATGATGGATGAGAGATGCGCAATAAAGATAAGCGAGTAAGGATAGAACGTTAATACCTGAGGTTTATCCTAGTTCAGCCCCTAGTTTACCTCTAGTCCTTGATTTCCTTTCCATGCTTTAATCCACTAGTGTATCATTCCTTCCTTAGGCAGAAAAGCCTTTATAGTGGGTAAACAAGATTACAGAAAGTACATTTCTTTCTAACTACCTCTTAAACACAATTTAGGTACCCTCCCTAAACGGTCACTCAAATTTCTTAAGAGGAACATACGAATAGAGGATCTGAACTTATAAAATTCATTGAATCCTTTACAATGTTAAATCTTAAGTGCTACTCTCTATTACACATAGATTGAACAATTTGCGTTTGCTTGATTTCTTGAGTTGGAATTTCTGCAAGTTGGGATTGGTTGAACAGAGTTTAGTTCTTTAAGAAATTCGAGGTGATTCATCAAGTTTGAACATTTGCTCCAGTCTTCTATTTATAGTTGAAGGTCTTGGAGGTAACCATTGCAAACTTCTCATCCTGACAGTTCTTCAATGTCTCTTCTCTTTAAATCTTTCGAATTTGCCCATTTGAAACAAATTCCAAGATGTTTAGAGATAGAGATTTTGAATGGTGAGGCGCGAGATTAATCCATTAATCTAATGCATCAAAAACTTGTTTATCTTCAAACAATATGTTCTGATAGAGAGGCACGCGAGATACAACATGGAATTCTATAATTCTTTCACTTGCTAACATTGCAAAGTTGCACGAAGACACTAAGAGATGACGTATATCAGAGGATTCCTTTTATCTTGGATTTTAGTGGGGATTCTCCAACATTCCATACTGACACCTTTTTCTTAGCAAGGGGTACTTGAATATCTTCTTTAATTTCAACACATTTTCTCCAGAAAAGCATAAAAGGAATATTCCATTCCTCATAGAAAATCTTTAAACGCATATGTGTCAAATATTTCCCTAAGTGTCGAAACGAACTCAGCTTTTATAAATGAAAGCTAACTTTGCTCCGCTGAGTCTATATCTTGTAAACTATGTAATACTAAGCTTAACTTAGCTTTTCTTACTTTAAGCCATAACTTAATTAATATCTCGTTAAACTAAGTTGTTTTCCCTTAACATCCTCAAGTAAACTTCATTAATTAAGAGTCTACTTAGTGCTCAATTAATTTCACTATCCTAGTCAGCTTGTTATTTCCAAAACATTTTAAGTATTGTGAGGTACTATTAACTTGGGTTCAACAATCTCGCACATTTTGGAACAGATAACAAACTTGGTAGTAGAAGAGATTAATTAAATAAATAGTTTAAAGATATAAGAATACCTGGAAGGTGATGTAAGACTCCCCCATGCTGAGTGAATTCCTTAGTTGGTGTGGACTCCCCCATATTGAGTGGATTCTCTTCAATTAGCTCAACTCCCCCATACTTAGAGAAAATTCCTTCAATTTGGGACTTTGTCTTACTTCAGATTTTCTTTGAGGTTGGTCTTAGCATACATTTCTGCACTAGTTTAGATGTAGAAATAGCATACATACAACAACATATAAAAAGTTAAGAAGCTCTTAACTAGGATAAAACTTACAATTTTCATTAATGGTAAAAAAATTCTTAATCATTACACAAAATGTCTTTTGAGCTTAGTTTAAATGCTAAGCCCTATTACAAGTTTTATTATCTAGTTTACAACTATCTATGGTGCTGAGAAGATGATGAACTGCCTCTGGGATGGCTAGACGAAGAATGATGTGGATGTTGTTGGTGATGCGATTAGTGTTGTTGATTATGCTGAGACTAAGGATCTTCCACTACCTTCTCCCCCTTTGTTATCTGACCCTTCACAATTTGATCCAGGCACTAGTTAAATAGTTGATGGCAGCTTGGAAGTCCTCTTGCTTGCCTATGAGTGATGGAGAGATTTCCGATTCAAGCTGTTCTTTGCCCTTAAGAGATAAGCAGTCCTAGTCACTTAATTCAACAAGGAGTAGATAATGGCATCGTGTGAGATAGGCATTTGGCAGGTGAACTATTGAAAGCATTGTAGCAAACTGTGAAAGTCTAAAGCAAAGATAACAATCTTCAGTTGAGCCTCCATATTAATGATTCTTGGGCAGATTAAGTGCATTGTTTTTGTTTTGAACTCAATGTCCTTTGAGTCATAAATCCTTGTGGTGGCACGTTGCATATCATTTATTATATCCTTCATTAAGTTCAGCTTCTTATGCACAAAGAGGCCAGAATCTGGGTCAAGTGACTTAGTTGGCTCAGGGAACAACTTGCCTATAGCAATGATTAGAGGTTTCTACTTTTTTGAGACCTTTTCTTCCATGTTGTCATTGATAATGTTACATGCAGACTCCATCTTCTCATTTAGGGCATCAAGGTTAAGCAAAGGTTTCTCAACCTTCTTCCTAGTCTCTTCAACCACCTTCAGCACGCGATCCATTTTCTTGTCATAGTTTACCATTATCTTGGACATTGACTCCAACATCTTAGCCATGCTGTGACCGATGTCCTTTATGGTCTCCATTTCTTTAAGCATAGATTCAATATTCTTATTGGTGCTCCTCTAGACCTTGGCTTATTCTTCTTCGAACTGGTCAAACTATGTAGCTTGAGTTACTAGATTGGTATTCAAGCTACTTAGCTGCTTAGCAGCAGCATCAATGCTATCCTTTATCTTTCATTCTACCACATTAGTGACAACAGTAGACATGGGGATAGAAGTGACAACTACGATGAGCTGAATCACAGAGTCAAACAACCTAGATAGGATTAGAGCCATCTTGTCCACTAAACTTTTAGTGCTTTCCTTCTCTAGGTGGTTACGAATCGCAAATAGGCTCCTCTGAATATTCTCAAACTCTTCATAGTAGATAGATTCAGATAGAAAACTTGAGTGCTCCTTGAACTCTGGAAATTTTACCTTAGTTTTAGAAGACAAGTTTGTCAATTTTTGAGCTAGTAACACACAGCTTACTGTTGTTTATAACTCAACATCATTTTTAGAGAGGGGAATTGTTTCCTTGCTAGCTCTCTAATCTAAGCTAAGATAGATGAGTAAGCCAAGTCCTCTTGGACTAGCTTGCTATTGGAGGGAGTTGCTTCATTGGTTGTAAAATTTGCCTTAGCATCTTCCTCACTTGCTTTTCCATGTTGAGTAGAGTTCTCAACATTGGGAACTTCCTTAACCATATGGATTAGAGAGGTAGTGGATGGTTGTGAAGAAAGGTTTGGTTTAGAATTTTGTACATTTGAAGAAGTGGGATTAGGTATGGACTTTACAAGGGAAGGTATTATTGAAGTTTTAGTATTTGGTGGAGAAAAAGAAACAATATTTTGTGTGTTATGAGTTTAGTATTGGAAGGAGAAGGATGAGGAGAAAAAGAGTCTTGTGTATGGGTAGGAGAATCTACAATTTTTTGTATTGGAGAAGTAGAATTTACAGAAATAGAAGGGATTTCAAAATTTACAAGGATAGGTGTTTGAGAATTTACAGGAGAAGAAGGAGTAGGATTTACAACAAAAATGGGAGTAGGTTTTAAGAGTACCTCTAGGTTTAGCTGATTGATCTAAGATGGGTCAGCTTGAGGTACTTCAGACTGAGTTTGAGGTGGCTTAGTCTAAGTGAAATATGGGGTAGGCATGTTGGAATCATGTTGAGCAAATTCTTCCTGATTTAGGATTTGTACAGTATATCCTGCATCCTCATCACTACTCAACACTTGGATGTTTTTCTTTAATGGCTAAGTAGTGGCAGATCATTTAGGCTGGGTGCCCTTTACCTTAGTGATTACTTCCTCTATATGCGTGGCAACACCAAGACTTGTGGTATCAGGGTCCTCTTTTCTCTTCTTTGAGTCCCCTTACCATTCATCACCTTCAGCAACCACAAGTTTGCGCTTTCGTTAAAGCAAGGTTTCCTCTAATTCCCTCCCATCCTTAGCCTCCTTAGCTTGACATTGAGCTTCCGCTGCCTTCTATTTTACCTTAGCTTCCCTCCGAGCACGAGTCTTTATTTTTACTTGTTTTCTTTGTCTAGGCTGGGTTAGGTAGATGTATCTCTTGCCCTTATTTTTACTAGGCTTTTCTTAGCTCTAGAGGATGTCGCCTTTGGTTTTAGAGAAGTAGTAGTGGCTATAATCTATTCCATCTTGGTAGTAAGTGGAACATTGTCATTTGTTTCCTCGTTGCTACCCTCAAATTCCACCATGAAGCTATCCTCATCTTCCTTGGCCAAATTCACGGGTACTAATATCATTACAGCCTTAGCTTTTCTCTTTGCATCTTGAGCTAGGTGTACCTAGTATGTACCTGGTCATGATATAGCTTTGAGAAATGAATCATAACCAAGGTCTTCTTCACTAGAACCACATATCTCTTGGACCTTCAATAAAAGGAGAGACGTCTACCTTGACTACCTTCATCAATGCTGTGATCAAGTACCCATAGTTGTTGACGGTAGTAATTTTGGTCAAGTGATGAAAAATCATCACTGGCCAGTTTAATTTCTTACCCTCTACCATATGGTAGGCCACACACCTTTTGAAGTAGGTGTAACTTGAGACAGATCCAGTCTTTGGCATCAGTAGCTTTACCACAAGCTCTTGGCAAGCTCTTACTATCTAGCTCATTCCAAAAGTAGCAATCTCCCCAAACCCATAGTCTGCAGGAAGCTCCCAATCCTTAGGGACAACTATGGCTTCCTCATCACCATTCCTCCTGAGCTGAGTTCCTTTGTGAGGCATGTTGAGGATGCTAGCCAACAACCTTGAGTAGATGAGGTGAGAATTTCCCCTAATTTTAATCAACAGGACATCATTATACCCTGGGATGGTATAAAGATTCTCGTAGAAGATCCAAATTAAGCTTGCAATGGCTAGTCCTTCTAGTTGCAGAAATTAGCTCAAGTTTTACTGCTTGATCACCCCATGAAGGATCCTGTTCCTCAGAAGTCCTTCATAGTCTACTTCATAGACTGGGCTAAGTCTAGGTTCGGACCCCATTCAACCTTAGTAAACATCGTTCTAGTGGGAAAAGGTGATTTTTTATTGTTTTCCTTCAGCATTAACGTACATGCTCCTCTTTGATGGAGCTTGTAGCCTCAAAGTTTTCTTGGTGTTTGTTCTTTGAAGGGAAACAATTAGAACTCAAGGATGCAAGTAGCCTCTCTCTTTATCTCCTTGCAATTTTATAGGCAATTCTCCACTTGCAATGGCGCTTTCAAAAGAGAAGATCAAAATCAACTTTGAGATTAGCACTTAATTCATTGACTTAGTAAAATGGTGTGTTTAACAATTGACAGTTCCAATTCAATAATTTGTTTTGAAATATGTGGGTTTTTGAGTTTTAACCCCAAAAATGAATCTCACAGTGTTACTTTAAAAATACTGACAGTGTTAAATACATGTTACCTCATTTAGATGAAATTAGATTTGGTCTCCAACACTTAGCCAAAATTCTTGATTTTTCTCATATGGGGTTCTCCATTCCAATTAGCTGCCTTAGAACATTGAACTACTCCTTGGGCAATGTTTTGGTGAATATGTCAGCTTACTATTCCTCAGAGGGAACATACTCCAGTTTGACATCTCCCCTTAGCACATGATCCCTTATGAAGTGATGTCGAATATTGACATGCTTCATCCTGCCATGTTGAACTAGATTTTTGGATAGTTTAATTGCACTCTTATTATCACATAAAACTTCAAGGCATTTAGACTTTATACCATAATCCTCAAGTTATTTCTTAATCAATAACATTTGTGCTATGCAACTTCCTGATGCCATGCATTCAGCTTCAGCTGTACTTAGTGCAATAGAAGTTTGCTTCTTGTTATACCATGAGACAAGGTATTCTCCAAGAAAATGACATCCTCCTATGGTGCTTTTCCTATCGAGCTTATCTCTTCTATAGTTAGCATTTGTGAATCCACTAGGAGTGAAATATGTAATGTTGGAATACCATAGAACTGCATCAAGAGAACCTTGCAAGTACCAGACTCTTTATAGTAACCAAATGAGATTCTCTAAGGTCAGCTTGATAATAAGCACAGTAGCACACAACATACTAAATATCAGGCATACTAGTTGTAAGGTAAAGAAGAGAATCGATGATTCCTCTATAGAACTTGTTTTCTACTGGTTTACCGACTTCATCCTTAGTTAAGATAGTATCAGTGGCCATGGGAGTGGACATTGACTTCGAATGCTCCATATCAAACTTCTTCAGGACTTCTTTAGCATACTTTGCTTGATTGATGAAGATTCCATCTTCACTTTGCTTGATTTGAAGTCTAAGGAAAAATTTGAGTTCTCCCATCATTGATATTTCAAACTCGCTCTTCATTTTCTTGCTAAACTCCTTGCACAACTTCTCATCAGTTGCTCCAAAAATGATGTAATCAACATTGATTTGGACTAGCAACACATCTTCTTTTCTACGCAAGATAAACATAGTTGTAGCTGCTTTCCCTCTTTCATAGCCTTTCTTGATAAGGAAATTGGTCAACCTCTCATGCCAAGCTCTTGGAGCGTGCTTCAATCTAAGAGAGCTTTCTTTAGTTTAAAGACATGCTCAAGATTCTTTAGATCTTCAAAGCCTCGAGGCTGGCAGACATACACTCCCTCTTGAATAAATCACTTCAGGAATGCACTTTTAACATCCATTTGAAATAGCATAAAGTTCATGTGGGATGCGAAATCACACAAGATTTGAATAGCTTCAAGCTGAGCTACAGGAGCATAAGTTTCATCATAATCGATGCCTTCTTACTAATTGAAGCCTTGAGCGACAAGCCTGGCCTTGTTCCTGACAACAATGCCATTTTCATCAAGATTGATCTTGAAAACCCATTTGGTGCCTATAATTTATTTCCTTTAGGCTTTGGAACTAGATCCCAAACATCATTTCACTTGAAATGATCCAGCTCCTCTTGCATCACGATCATCCAATAATCATATCCTTCTCCATCTTCAAACTTCTTGGGTTCAATCAATGATATGAAAGATGGATGGCTCATCATCCCACTGAGCTGACCTCACATCATTATAGGATTATGAACATCTTGAATAATATTGTCAAGTAGATGGTTCGAATGAGATATAATCTCCCTTGTCAAACTTGGATCTACAGCTTGAGGATCTACAAAGGGTTGTTGAGGCTGAGGTTGATCTTCACCATCATTGAAGTTGATTGAAAGATCGTCATCTTTATTGACTTCCTTAGCTTCAGGTTCTTGTGTTGGGTTGGGCAGCAAAAAGAGTGGCATGTTGAGTGGATTTTCTTGCTGGGTTACTCCTTTATCTTCATCAAATTAACATCTATCTGCATTGTTAGTTTCATCGAAATCGACATGCACAGACTCCTCTAATAGACTGGTTCTTTTGACATATATTCTACATGCCCTATTGTTAGTTGAGTATCCTAGAAAGATACCTTTATTAGCCTTTGGATCAAACTTACCTATCTACTCCTTGGTGTTAAGAATAAAGCATCTACAACCAAATGATCTGAGATGACCAATCTTAGGTTTACGCCCTTGCCAAAGCTCATAGGGTGTTTTCTCAAGAATTGGGTGAATTAAAACACGATTCAAGATAAAACATGCTGTGTTAATAGCTTCTGCCCAAAATTACTTTGGTACATTGTTATCACTCAAAATGGATTGAACCATCATAACTATGGTTTATTCTTCCTTTCTACAACCCATTTTGTTGAGGAGTATAAGGAGCAGAAAAGTTGTGGTCAATACCATGTGCTGAATAGAATTCTTCGAAATGAAAGTTCTCAAATTCACATCCATGAACACTTTAGATTCTACTAATTTTAGTTCCTAATTCGTTTATTAACCAATTACTGAGTTTAACAAAAGATTCATAAGTTTCATCTTTGCTACTCAACAAGACTACCCAAGTGTATGTCATGATGTCATCCATAACCACCAATGAGAATCTCTTACCTCCCATGATCATAGGTTGAATTGGGCTGAAAAGATCTAGGTAGAGGAGCTCCAATGGTCACTTATGGTCAATTACTTAACAACATGCTGAGTCGAATGTAACCTTCTTGCCTTTGTCGCAAAGCTGGGCTACATTGAGCAAGTTGAACTTGAGTCCTCTAACCAGAGAAACTTCTTCGATTGAAGGAGAGACACTAATAGTACCATAGCCACAATCTTGCCTTTTTGGTTATCTCCGAAACTGACACTTCCATTTCTTTTGAGCTCCAATGAGATGAACTGGATTTCATCTCTCATCATATTCCTTGAGCATCCACTATCCAAATACCACATTCCAATGTCATCAGCGGAATCAAGGCTCATTTGCAAAATTATCACATTTTTTTCTATACCCATGCTTTCAAGTTAGGTTATCCCTTGTTAGCAGTGCTTAAGTTAGTCCAGTCGTAATCATCATAATAACCATTTTTATATCTACAAAGAACTGTGGCATGTCCAACTTTACTATAAAATCCATAGGCCGCTTTTGCTTGAGTCTAGCCCACTTTTATCTTTTTAGAGGAATTTTTCCTCTTAGAATTGCAAGTTTAGTTACTCGAAGTTTGACTATTGGTTGGAGTAGGAACCCATTTCTTTTTTAAAGCCTTTATCCTCGTGGTCAACTCAAATAATTGCTTAGTGAGCTTGGTGTTTTGACATTCATGATGCTTAGCTTTTTCTTGAAGAAAGCGAATATCAAGAGACAAGGAAGCTATAGTATCTTCCTGATCTTCACTTCTCCTCACTAGCTCCTTGATGTTCTTCCTTGACTTGTTAGTCAATTTCATAACATTAAAGAGTACCTGGACAAATTCTTGAATGGACAAAGGGATTTCAGGATGTACCTTAGTTTGAGAGAATTTCCCTTTCTTACGCTCAGCTTCAGAGTCAGTAGCGGATTGATTGCTATTAGAAGTAGATGCTAAGCTCTTGCCCCTTTCATTTTCGATCGCCATTAATCAAAGTTTGGCATAATATGTTGCTTCTTCATCAGATGAAGAAGATTCTTCAAAACCACTCTAGGTGGAAGCAAATGCCTCATTCTTATTTGTGACATCTTCTTATAGCTATCCCTCTTGGTCTTTGGACAAGATGATTGGATATGGCCTTTTTCACCATAGCCAAAACACTTGATGTCTTTGCAATGTTCCTACTTGGGTCCTTCCTCAGCTCCTCACCAGTGCTGAGTTGACTTTTTTTAGCGGGAAACTTCTTCTTTTTTAACTTCCCATCCTTGTTCATGAAGCGTTTGAAATGCCTAGTTAGAAGGGCCATTTGCTCATCAGAATCGCAGCTTGTGGATTCGTTAGTGGAATTAGCTTTTAGGAAAATGGCTTTGACCTCTCTCTCCTTGCCTTTACTCTTTTATAATCATCGATATATTTCCTCATGGACATTTCCTAAGTCAGCAATGTGCCTATCAGCTCATAATAGTTGTAGGTCTTAAGATAATGAGCCTCCTCAATCTCGCTCTTCTTGGCATCCCACTCTGAGGTTAGAGTACAGAGAATTTTCTTCACCATCTCTTCCTCAGTGAACTCTTTACATAATCTCTTTAGTTCATTAATAATATAAATGAACCTAGTATTCATGGCTTGAATACCCTCACTAGTACCCATATGGAACATCTCATACTCTCTCAGCATGAGATTAATCTTCGACTCCTTGACCTTGTTAGTCCCCTCATAGGTAATCTCTAGCTTCTCTCAGATTTATTAAGCTACCTTGCATCCCAAGACCTTGTTAAACTTTGCAGAATCTAGCGTACAATGTAAGTAATTGATTACTATGGCGTTCTCTTTGAGAAGCCTTAAGTTAGCATCATCATAATCTTTCGGATCAATTGGAACACGTTCCCCATTCTTTACTATGATAGGAATTATGGGGCCAAGCTCTATAGCGAGCCATGCTTACATGCTTTGAGATTGGATGAAGTTTTTCATAACGTGTAGTGATTACCATCATACAATGGAGGCCTTGTTACAGACATACCCTCTTTAAGGAGAACTATCTATCCTAAGCTAGAGCTGAAACTATTGTAAGCTATTTCAGATCTTTAACTTAAAGATTGTTAGTCTAAAAGCTGAGAACTCACTCTGATACCACTTGTTGATCCTAAACGGCTTAATATAAATAGCAGAGGGGGGGATGCATGTGTTTCTTGGTTCTTTTTAAGGTTTATAGAAATTTGTTACAAGGTTCTATTTTTAGATGTGTGCTTAGTGAAACTAGCTGAGCTAAGTCTAAAAACTATAAACTGCTCAGCTTCGCTGGCACAGTTTATCTTCAGTCATTTCTGAATACTTTACTTAGCTTGGATTGGTTTTTCAAGAAACATTTGTAAAATAGAAAGGATGATGGATGAGATATGTGCAATAAAGATAAGTGAGTAAGGATAGAACGTTAACACCTAAGATTAACCTTGTTTGACCCCTAGCCTACCTCCAATCCTCGGATTCCTTTTCGAGTTTTAATTCTCTAGTGTAGCCTTCCTTAGGTGGAGAAGCCTTTACAATGGGTGGACAAGATAACAGAAAGTACCTTTCTTTCTAACTACCTCTCAAACACAGTTTAGGTACCCTTCCTAAATTATCACTCAGATTTCTTAAGAGAAAAATACGAACAGAGAATCTAACTTATAATATTCGTTGAATTCTTTACAATGTTAAATCTTAAGTGCTATCTCTCTATTACAAACAGATTGAAAAATTTGTGTTTGCTTGATTGCTTGAGTTAGAATTTCTGAAAACTGGGATTGGTTGAACAGAGTTTAAGCTCTTGATGAAATTCAAGGTGATTCACCAAGTTTGAACGTCTGCTCTAGTCTTCTATTAATAGTTGAAGGTCTTGGAGGTAACCTTTGCAAACTTCTCTTCCTGACAGTTCTTCAATATCTCTTCTCTTAAAATCTTTTGAACTTTCCTGTTTGAAACAAATTCTAGGATGTTTAGAGATAGAGATTTCAAACGTTGAACCATGAGATTAATCCGTTAATCCAATGCATCAAAAAATCATTAGTCTTCAAGAAGTATGTTTTGATAGAGAGGCACATGAGATGCAACGTGAAATTTTGTAATTCGTTGACTTACTTACGTTGTAGAGTTGCGCGAAGACACTTAGAGGCGGCGTATGTCAAAGGATTCCTTTTGTCTTGGAGTTTAGTGGGGGTTCTCCAACATTCCGTACTGACACCTTTTTGTTAGAGAGGACCAGTGTAACATCTTCTTTAATTTCAACGCCTTTTCTCCTGAAAAGCATCAAAGGAATATTCTGTTCCTTACAGAAATCGTTAAATGCATATGTGTCTAATATTTCTCTAAGTGTCAAAAAGAACTCAGCTTTTAGAAACAAAAGCTAACTCGTCTTCGTTGAGTCTATATCTTGTAAACTATGTAATACTAAGCTTAACTCAACTTTTCTTACTCTAAGCCATAACTTAATTAATATCTCGGTAAACTGAGTTATTTTCATTTGACATCCTCAAGTAAACTTGATTAATTAAGAGTTTACTTAGTACTTAATGAATTTCACTATCCTAGTCAGCTTGTTATTTCCAAAACATTTCAAGTATTGTGAGGTATTATTAACTTGGGTTCAACATTTCTTCATCCATGTAGTACAATCCTTGCTCTCCATTGCTAACTTCAGACTGTTTTGACATGTTGTAATCAGTAGACTTGGTGGCATGAGTATTTTATGGTGGTGTTTTTGTGGTTGATGACTCGTTGCCATCTCCGGACATGGCGACAATATTGTTTTATGATGATGGATTGGTAAAGGATGAGCAAATTAGACCCAATTGGGTAATGTTTGAGCCTACTTTGATACCATATTGGATTGAATATTGGTAATTGGATTGAAATATTGTATATTTTGATTAATAGATTTTAGTTTGACACTATCTTTATATAGAAGAAAAATACATGTGAATGCCGAAAATGAAAATGTTACAAATGGAAGGAAATTGAATGGAAATAATTTTGTTGTTATACTAATCACCTTTGATTACAGGGATGAATAGGAAAATGGTGAATTTGATTCTGATCCATTATCTGATTTTATTTCCAAATCTAACAAGTAGAACTCACAAAAGAGTTTCTTCTTCATCATTAAAGTAGAAACTAGTTTAAAGAAAATAGATGAGAAAGAGAGCAAATGCCGAAAGGGTTAATACTCAATTATTTATTTTTTATTGCCCATCCAGTTTACTGGAGCTATTCCTTGATCACTTTAAGATCTGAACTGGGTCGCACACCTAGATCTGGTGGGTAAGTCTCCCAGTTGGAATTTTCTATGTTCACAACTCGAACTCGAGACCTTGCTTAAGTGATACCAACCTAGATATTACTTGTTAAATTAAACAAGCTTAATAATTTAAAACATGATTATTGAAAATGATATGTTTTATAACAATGCTTTCTTATTGCTATCATAAAGGAAAACTAAAAGAAAGTACCCTATGATTTAACTCATTTGCAGAACGGGGTACAAAAAAGGGGGTTGTGAGCGGATAGTGTTAGGACCCGTGAGGTCACCGCGAGGTGCCATCACCTTGAGACGGGGCATGGGGGTATTTTTTGAAAAGAGGAAAAGTAGATTTCCTTTTAAAAGGGTGTTGCTTGAAAATGATTTTCAAGTTTAAAGACTCGAGACCTAAATCTCTGGTCTATGTTACGGAGTCGCTACTCGTATTAGCTCTTCTGGGAAAATTTGGTTCAGCGTAGATCTGATTGCCTAATCCATACCATATAATAAAGATTCGGGTTCGGATCAGTTACTTACTTTGTCATCATTTGAGTTAAATTACACTATGTTAGAAACTGCATTTATGAAATTTGAACTAAACTAGATGTTTTCGGTTTATGTTTTAATGTGGGGGTTTTTGCGAAAAGAGGAAAAGTAGTTTTCCGTTTAAAAGGGTGTTGCTTGAAAATGATTTTCAAGTTTAAAGACTCGAAACCTAAATCTCTGCTGTATGTTACGGAGTCGCCACTCAGATCAGCTCTTCCAGGAAAATTTGGTTTAGCTTAGATTCGATTGCCTAATCCATACCATATAACAAAGATTTGGGTTTGGATGAGTTACTTACTTTGTCATCATTTGAGTTAAATTACACTATGTTAGAAACCACATTTATGATATTTAAACTAAACTAGATTTTTCCTGTTTATGTTTTAATTTATCGCACATGCGTAAAGTGGTAAATAAGTAAGTTGAGGAAAGTAAACACGTAGGAAATTAATGTGCCTAACTTATAGGGATTAATTACATTTTTGGGATGGGGGATTACAAATCGCCTAAATACATTGAAATCTAAGGGATACAATCACCTAAAAGACATTGATTTTTAATGAATATTACATTTGATTTCAAATTTAAATGCGATACCCTAAGGAAATTAAATCCTAACATACACCTATCCTAAACTACCTGCATCCACAAAGGTTAGCACAAATATGACACATCACATGTAGATGCAAATATGTTCATTTTGATTTGTTGTGAGACCCGAGCGGTCTAATTCAAAACATCGAGAGATTTAAACATTCTTCCATGTAAAAAAGATTCATTTTATACACATAAGTTATTTAGTCATTTTATTAATGAAAATGCCACATGTGAATATTTTTCAGGTAAGTTATCTAGGAACTTTGGTTCCCTTCATCGGGATTTCCTAACGCACTTCACAATAATATCGATGAAAATAATTTAAGTCCAAATACACAAATAAAAAAGGCGTTATTGAACCCGTTCTGAAAGGGAAACCATTAAAGTTTTTAAAATAATGTCCCGGTAAAGGGGAACAAACTTCAACGGTTAGAACACCTTTCGGACCGATTTTGAGTTTGTAAAATCCTCAAACATACATCTTATGTTACCAAACACTCAAATTTTAAGTCTGAATAGTCACCACTAACCCTCTTCAAAATGAAACGAAGTTTGAAGATTTTCTAAACATTCTTCCTGTATTCTGCCTGGAATGCAATGCCGTTAACGGCATTGCTGATGTCTTTAACGACATTGCAATGACGCTATTAATGGCATTACAGACACAGAAATAGACAATTTTCAGGTTTTTTACATTTTTACATTTTCACATCTTAAGCATATAAACTAGGTATAAACAAGTTGAGCGCAACTCTAGGAACTCAAGGGCTTACCTCGTAGCCTTGAATCCACTTCACTAGGTCCACGGAAATCTTCAAAAAGTCCTCCGTGTTTCTTTTGTTTGATTTGCACTTTTGTTGAAAAGTGAAGAGTAATAGTCTACTCTTTGAGGGAAGTGAAAACTTCCTGAATGTGAATATTGGCAAGGTGAAGAAGGAGGTAATAATCCTTCTTCTATCAAGTATAGACTTCGAAAGAGACTTAAAGCTAGAATATCGATTAGAAGTGAACGAAAGGCACAAGTATTCCAAATGGGTGGAAATACTAGCTAAGAACACTTATACTAAATTCTAATGAGTTAGAACTTAGAAGAAGTGGTCGAAGAAACTCTTAATCTCAAAGCTTGCCTACTTTCCTTCACACTCAAATTTAGCTAAATGAAGAACTAAACCTCAAACTTGCTTAAATAAACCCAAATATCCCAAGTTCATGCCCTTTTCATGAACTTACACTCTCCAATCCTGAAATTATCAGTGACTATGAGTTAAAAGACCTTAACTTAGTGGCCAAAATGTTCAAGAACACTAAATATTACTTTAAATTCAAACTTTGTTTTGAGCCCTCTCTCTTGCTTTCTCTTTGCACGAAAATGAGCTTTCCCCTATTCTGAAACTCATCTTTCTTCTTAAAGAGCTATCTTCAATCCAAAGTCAACTTAGTTCAGACTAAGGCCATACTTGCACATTTTGCTTTTTCACTTTAATCACTTGTCCCATGTGAAGATGGGTGTAAAAGGTCGTAGGTAATGTGTCTAGATTTATTTTGTAGCGAAATTGTCCAAGCATGTGGGGGGGGGTGTGGCCTTTTAGAATGAAATTTGCAGAAAATGCAATTTTGGTTCTGCTGCTACTCCGATATTGTTAACGATATGACCATGTCGTTAACGACATGGCATTTACAGGCTAGGCTTTTGCTTTAATTTTGCTTTTAGGAAAGGGGAAGGCCCAAAGAAACAAAGTAGATGATTTCCAAATGATTTCAGAACCTTGCAAAATGTAGAAAGCTAACATGGGAAATAATCTGAAGTGAAATCCCGTGCTCAAAGGCTTCCCCTCGTTGGGGTATTCTAACATGTACATTTGGGAATTTCCATAATTAAATAAATAATTAAGTAAAAGGGATAAACAAATAAATAATATAATAAAATAATTAAATTAAATCATAGGTCAGAATTGAGAAGAAAATAAAATATAAAACACAGGAAAAAGCAACTCTAAGAACTTAGAGGCTTGCCCTTTTGTAGAGAATCCACGTTGACAAATCCGCTTGATTTCTGGGAGTGTTCCTCGTGCTTTTTGGTTTGATTTTTGTGTGAAAATATGTTGTTTTTATCCTAAAAAATATTCAGACTCGGACTCTAAATTTATTTTATGTCCGAGAATATCTGACGATTTATAAGAACAGAGATGAAAGAAAATTGGTTTAAAAATAATTAGATTCAGAACTCAAACTTTGGACCCGAATATAATCAAAGAATTTTTTAAAGAAAGATAAAATGTTAGATTTATTTCCTCTAGAAAATATTATTTTTTCAGTAAAAATTATCTACGTTTTGTCAAGAGAAAAAAACATTTTTTGTAGAATTTTTCGATCCCTTTTTCTACTGAAAGTTTCCCCTATTGATAGGGGGAATTTAGCCTCGCCAGCAATTGCTGGCGAGAAGCATTAGCCTCGCTTGTGTTGTAAATACAAGCGAGGACAACATTGGCTTCCTCTTTTACTATTTTCTAAATTTTTTTTATTTTTAATTTATATATATATATATATATATATATATATATATATATATATAAGTTTTTAACATAATTCGAC